>JAGYHZ010000099.1:0-17657 GCA_024244195.1 Ascosphaera aggregata | reverse complement strand
TCCGGCTCAATACCTGGGTTCAGTCCATATTGACCCATCCCCTGTGCCTCTGCAGAGTCCCCTATCTCTTCTATTAGGGGAGTACCTGGTACTCGATCAAGCGTCCCATTCTCGGGCGATTGCTGCACGGTCTCATCCACCTCGCTCGTCGGGCTTACTCCTATTGGATCAACCGAACGAGCAAAGGAGATTGGACTGGGCATCGGCATGGCCTGTTGTTGCCGCTGTCGTTCTTCCTGGTGCCCAACGCAATCCTGAGCCTCTTTTCCGTGAGAGTCACTCCCTCTCCTCGCTTGAGGCGACACGAATTCAATCGGGTCCACCGACTGAGCGAAGGACGTCGGTCTGGTGCATGTTGTAGGTTGCTGTTGATTAGATGGCCTACAAGCGATAATCCCGGACAAATGGCCGCTCACATGTGGCGAGTTGGTGTATGGCGTCTGAAGATCGGACATTGGCGCTGGTGGTGGCGGTTGAGCCAGCGGGCGTACGGTGGATGGCTGAGGTGTGTCTACTTCAATCGGATCGACAGGCCTTGCAGAAGATAGTGGTGAAGGCATAGGCGACGCTTGCTGTTCTCTGAGCCGTGAATGGTCCTGGGTTATCTGATCATTCTGACCATGTGCTTCAGGTGTTGGTGGATTTGGTGTTGCATCAAGAGACATTGGTTCTACCAAATCTGGACCAGCTGTCTCCGTGGATTGACTCTTGTTCTTCTCCGTCCCTCGTCTTGCCTGCTCGATCAAGCCGCGGAATGATTCTTGATGCCCTTTCCCCCAATTCTCCTTGTCAAAGTCCTTTCGCGAGACATCCACTCTATGCACGTTTCCGTTGCCATTAGTCGAACCTTGCGTCCGCTCCCACAGGTCCAGCTCGTGTAGTAGGTCTCGCTTACTCTTTGGATACCGAGAGTCGCAGTTGGCATTCCATAGATTTATCCATTCCGTATGACGGCGCTGCAGTAGCTGCTTCGAACCCCAGGAGGGGATGCCCAATGCGGAAAGTTTCTGTCGCAGTGTCTTGTCGCTAAGGAGGGTGTAATTCAAGGCAGGTAAGCGCTCAGGGGTAGGCGGTAAGTGACGAGGAGTCGAACTGAATGGAAAAGGAGATGATTTGGGTGATGATTTTGACGAGATAACGGATTTGTTCGTCTCCTGACCCTGTGAAAAAGGACCGGGGCATCTGTCAAGATGTGAGAAGACGAGAGCAGGTCTCATGCGGCGACTGCAGATAGGACAGGCAACAAGACCGTCATTCGGTTCTGGTTCTGGTTCTGGGTTGGTTTGTGGCAGAGGAGCTGGAGCGCTGGCAATATGCTCAGTTTCAAGAGTACCATCATCAATATTCCGAGATGCATCTGATAGTGTCGTATCATAATACGAGTATGTGACTGGTTTCGACCTCGTTGAGGAGCGTAGCCTCTTCTTCCCTTCCGAAATCGCTGTTCCTACTTGGCTCGCATCTTCATCCGATCTTCGCTTGATGCCCGGCGACAATTCATCATGTAATATCTCTCTTTGAGCACCTCCGTGAGAGCCGACCTCCCGAGCAACATTAAGAACCTCTTTCCTTGCTCGAACCCAGGCATCCACACCTTCCTGCACAGCCCAGTTGCATCGTAATTTGATGGCCTGATCTGGACACCTGCACGCTGGACATTTCCCCTCTGTACTCAAGCAGCGCCGGATACACAGCGAGCAGAACGTGTGACTGCAAGATGTGATGACCGGGTTTGTAAAGAAGTCCTTGCAAATTTGGCAGCGTAGAGCGGCTTCTAGAGCGGATAATTTGTGTAGAGGTGTAGGGAGCCAGTCTGTGGTATCGGGAATATCAAAAGATGGAGGCTCTGCCATAATGTCGTGGTCGCAAACGCAATCGCACTTGCATTTACCGTAGCCGTTGCTAGGACCCGACTATTGGGACTGTGATCTCTTGGTCTTGGCTATCTTGACTGCCCAAATTGTGTCCTATCCCTCAGTTGTCAATCGTCGATAGTCGATCGTCATCGTCGTCGTTACCGTAAAAGTACAATATGTAAAGCAAACGCGGTTGACTCGCGACACGCCACTGGAGCTAAGAGATGCGGTTCATCATTATATGGGGTTTTACCGGGGGAGACTCCGCGGAGGATTATGATAACGACAACGACGACGACGAAGTTTAAGAGCGTCAGAGTCGGTAAAGGGAGGTCCTCATGTCAGTTCAATATCAGAGATATCTGGCCGAGAAGGTTATTGATGAGAAGGAAGTGGTGGGTTGATCGAAATTGTTGGTTTAGCTCATGCCTGCGCCTTGTGACTAACTGCTCCTCCACAGGTAACTCATCGCGCCTTGAGTCGCGCCTTGAACGTCCACACTGATCATGCAAAACGGTGCGCTCAGTCATGTGTCAGATATCTTTGAACTACTTGGTGCCGATGGCCTAATTGCTTCATAGCATGCTTTTTGCGTTTCACCAATCTCAAAATAAGATCACCCCTCATTCGATCACAGCGACATATTTGATCAAAGGGATACGCTGCGATGAACAGTTCGTGACGGGTGCAGGAAATGGGGAGTGTCGTGTTCCCGCCGAGAGCTTTACGAGCTGGATGAGCAGCCCACCAGTTCCTGATGCAGACGATAGAATCCGGCTGGAAAGTGTGCTCATAGTCAGAGAACAGGAGCTCGAAGGTATGTGCAGTGCAGGCTTACAACCACAAGCAATTCGCAGTATGACTGACCAGCCTCGACATGCGGTATTGGCATCCTATAGTTGCCCGCAAACAGTTCAACAAGATACATACAATGTTTGTCTACAGCATTCAGGCAGGCCCTCTTCTGGATATCAATCTGCTTACCGATATCTGCGTCAAATCCCCTGCCGATCCATTGCAGCACGGCAAGACTTGGGGGATCATATTCAATCCTCATGTCAGGGTAGGACTTCTCAGCTCATTAGGATCTATCTTTTCATCGCCTCGTTAACTATTTCATCAGAGACGAACCGTCCCATCTTCTGCATGGCAGTCTGCCGCCCACCCACGGCCCGACCCAACTAAGCAGTCAAATCCAGCATTCATGCACATCAACGAAAGCCGCATAGCAGCAGCACAGGATCGAACAGGCCTACATCCCAAGAAAGACAGGTCAAAACTAACATGGAAGTCAGATTCTTTAAAGACAGCACAGCTGACAGAGCAGCCGTTACAATCCACGTCTGCAAAACCAGCAAATTCAGTCGACGAAGGTGCTGAAAGCAAGGTCGGGGCCGAGCCGGTTGTCCCTAAGAAGGGGGGAGGAGACTTGTTCCAGGCATTTGCGAAATCAAAACCAAAGCAGACCTCAGCCGCGCCGAATCCAGCCGCTGCACGGCCGTTCAGCGGAAGCGATGCTCCTAGTGGAAATGTTACCCCTGATGTTAAGGAAGATGACAATGACATATTCCTAGAAGATGCAGATGACGATGAGGGGGAGGAACCTGAGGAAATTTTTGCAGCGAGAAACTCGAGCGAACCAGGGTCAATTAAAACCACAGAATCCAAAAGAGACACACGGCAGGAGAGAGAGGAGAAACTTCGTATGATGATGGAGAATGATGTCGACGAGGATCAGGAGATGCGCGATGCCGACATAGCGGCGTCTGAAATGAACGTTGATGAGTCCACTCCTGCTTCCGATAAAGCACAGTCTGAACCACCGTCCGCGCAACCATTTGGTTCTGCTTCGCGGTCCAATGAATCTGCGGAGGCTGAATCCATCCAAGAGAAACCAGCACCTCCTGGCCGTCACAGAGGTCGACGTCAGGTTACTAAAAAGCGTACGACGAAAGACGCAGAAGGGTACCTCGTGACGACTGAGGAAAGGGTATGGGAGAGTTTCAGTGAAGATGAAGAGCCGCCGAGGAAGGAAGGAACTGCGGTGGCTCAAGGCAATGGTACGCAGGGAGGGAGAAGCCGCAGTGACGACAAACCGAAGCCAAAGCCAAAGGGCCAGGGAAGTATCATGAGCTTCTTTGCGAAGAAATCATGAATGCATCAGCTGTTATTATGCTTGTGATGGGCGCGTAATGGGGTGTAGCTCATTCAAATAGACATCGCCGTATGTGACGGCTGGTCAGGCCTCTGCGCTCTCTATCTACTGATATCATTGTCAAGAAATTGTGCGTGAAGAGCTTGCGACACCCTCTCATTGATCTATCTGAATAGCTTGAGCACGAGCAGCATGTCAGTGCTGTAACTCCACCGCCGAGTTGCGACAAGCCTCAAGCTAGGCACGTCAGGATCCTAGCTCCCATCACCACCATCGTCATTATACCCACTAGCCCAGATAGAAACAAACTCTCTCCCTTCTTGCCCTGCTTCTTCGAATTGAGACGTCATGGCCCCGTCGACAGGAGGGATTATGTGGTCAGCAATCGCAGTAGATGCATTCGCTCTATCTACAACCTCACTATATGAGTGGGCACCTCCAAGCACATGGAAGCCATGAGCGGATGCGTGCTCTAGTGGTCCATCACTCATCGTATATACACCAGTCGCGTCATGGTTATCGTCGCTGTCTCGTCTAGTAGTTATACCCCTGGTGTCATTGTTGCTAGTGTCACCATTGGCTCTTCCTGCGGAAGTGCTGCTATCAGAAGGATGGCCGAGAGCACCTGTCGTATTGCCAGATCCATTCTGGGTTTCCTGGCTTCCCGCACGAGCACCGTTGCTATCCCGCGGGAACTCATCACCATGGTCAAGGTTAGACGGCTGTTCCTGGCTGGCATCGGGATTATCATCTTCAGAATCGACGAAGGTCACGCCCATATCACTGAAAATCCTTCTCAGTCTTACATCACCTCGCCATGCTTGGACGTCACGCAAGCTTCCGTCGATAAAGATTGGATTCAGGGATCTTCTGCGGGCTGTTAGGGACTTGAGATAATCTAGTAACCAACTTCCCAGGAGTCGTTTACGGCTGCTACTGTTTGGATTATCTCTCAGACCTTTGGCCCAGGAAATCAACTGTGGGTTTTCTTCGGGAAGGAACTGTCCACCGTACATGAATAGGAGCTTGAATATTTTCACATTGGTCTGCTCCATTGCGTGACTGAAGTGATGCCATTCTGGCGGTAGGTAGGTAAGAAGTATTTCCAACGCACGAAGGTTTTTTTCTCGGATGGCATCGTGCATCCCGGCATAAATTGTATCCCCATCAATTTTCAGCGGCCTCCTTTCAACCAGTTGTTTCAAGTTCATGAGGAATCCGACCTTTGCAATCGTCCATGGTCCGGAAAAATGACAGGGTGGTATTGCTCTTAATTTACCAGGGAATATAAAATACTCCAATTCCTCCTCTTGCACCCCATCTACACCGGAATCTGTGATTCTGAGCCACGCTTGAACGACATAGTTCCAACCGATGCGGATCTTTACCTTCTTACGTTTTTGCAAATCATGCCCCCTCACCTCATTTCTTAGCGACCTCTCGTCGGGCCTGCTCGCGCTCTCGAGGGCAGGAAGATATCCAATGAACGTTTCGGCTGTACCATTAGATTGCACGGTATTAATGAATTCTGCGAGGCGAGCGAGCTCTGCACGGCAAAACTGAACGTTGTACCGCTCGATCCACCACCCAATTTTCCACTTAAGGACGGGATACCGCATTGATCGTAAGCGCCGAAAGTTGAAATCCTTGCTATTTAGTAGCCTCCATTGTAGATCGTCTAGTAGATCTGAAGGGGTGGATGAGGCTCGATAAACATCTGCTGAATTCGAACCTCTCCTCCACCAGCAGCTAGCGTCGCCAACATCCTCGAAGAAAGCAAACGCGGTTATCGCTCTTCGTTGACATTCCTGCAGGACAGTATCAGACAGGTCCCTGCGTCCAGACACCGTACGAACACCGTGAGGAAATCCTCGGAACCTGGCAGAAAAAGCCTTGATGCAATCTAAGATGATGGTGGGTAGATTGTAATCGTTCCGCCGCCATATGCCCGAGTCTTGTCGTCTTAGGGGCAGTGGCGAGTTGTGTGGAGGTGCCGCAGTCACGAGAGGAATTGTGACAGGGGTTGGAATGCGAGACGCAGCATGGGTACGCGAATGAAGATCTTGTCTATCGCGGACTATGCTTCGAGACCTTTGGAGCAATCGACTCTCCTCAGCATGCGCCCCTAACTGTACGGAGTGCAACGGCATGGTTGAACGAAAGTGGTAGATAGACTAAATAATAAGAATAGGAATAAGAGGAGGTATGAACCAAAAGCCAAAAGCTTGATCGCGATGAGTGCTGCGATGAATGCTTTCCTACCGCTTGACCATTAGGCTAAGCCGGAACATATCCAGTAGGATAGATAGGTTTTGTGAGCTGCACGACCGCCGGACGTAGTCCCTGACCATGTGCGTCGTTCGCGTTGAGGAATTGGCTCATATTGGTTTCGAGAGGCAGGAACTCTTCAGCGTCCCTTCCTAATTAATGTCGTGTTTATGATCGCAATCTGCCATGTCTCAATCATTGCGAAAGACATGTTATGCCATGAAGGACCGGTCCAATTGTGATATGAGCGCACCACTGAGGTGGTTGCATACCTTACGTGTGCGAGCAGTAGCCGCCAATCGATCTTCATTCCAAAAAGTCAAGGCGACGTCATAAAGAGGCCAGCAGTGTAATGGCATGCTTTGATAAACGACATCGCGTACAGCACCGCAGCGTTGAGCAAGCCAGGTTGCGATGGTCGTAAAGAGGAGTAATCCACACTGCCCACTGCAAGTTTGGCTTTTGAGTCATCCCCCTTCGCACGGTTACAGTGGTACCGGTCTGTAGGCTTCACTCCAATAAGTTAAGGCTTCCAAGCCTCTCCCAATATCCAGTATGACCTTAGCCAACAGCCATAAGCGCTAAGCGGATTTCTTATCTTCCCTTCCGTCTAATGGTACCGTTCGTGTTCAGGTCGCTTCTCATCTTCACGTTATCTGCCGTCGCAACCGTCGTCGCAATCAGCCCGAGGAAGGACGCCGCAGACGCTAAAACAAGTCATGTTGCCAACAACTGGAGTTCGACAGTCAGCGGGCCGCCTTCTGAGCTGCAGGAGGTCTTATTCAGCTTTTCCTCCCCTTGCACCATTACGAGGGAAGGTGAAGTCGTTGCAAGGAAGTGTCATTCCAGCAGCGTGCGACCCCTCAATCCGATGCCGGAGGCTATTAAAATTTGCAGAGTTTGCCCTGTAAGTGATGAAATGACAGAAGAGAAGCATTGCTCGCTGGACAGTGCCCCATTATGTGATCTGCAGGCGTAGATTGATAAAGTATCTCATGTCAATGATTGCAAGTGGAAAAGACTGCATTATATTGTATTCCAGTCTGATCTGACCGGTTGACTACTCCTTTGCGCTCAGGAATACTACCGCGACCCGATCTATATCCTCGAGAGGCATGTTATTCGCGAGCTCTGCTGATACACGCGACAACAAAAACCCCGTCACCGGCTTACACAGCTCGACAATGACAGAGAACGGTGCGAAACCGAAGGATTGGGGAATCCCAAAATCATTTTTGTTGCCCAACGGGCATCCAGACGTATGAAAACGTGTCTCTTAGTCATGATTGCAGAGCTTGGGTATTAATGCTGATGTGAAATGCCGAGCCTGTAAACAGTATCTTCGCCTCATCTTGACATCCAGAGTCTACGAAGTTGTTGATGAGACACCACTACACCATGCCGTCAATCTCAGCAACAGACTTGAGTCGCGAGTGCTGCTTAAGCGGGAAGATCTGCTGCCCGTCTTCAGTTTCAAGCTAAGAGGCGCATACAATAAGATGGCGCATCTTGACGAACAACAGAGATGGAGGGGGGTTATTGCTTGCTCAGCAGGTAAGCTTGCTGCACTATCCATTGAGTTAGTATGGGTATTGGGTACTCATCTGTCGCAGGAAACCATGCGCAAGGTGTGGCCTTCTCCGCTCGACACTTGAAAATCCCAGCCACCATCGTCATGCCTGCTGGTACACCAGCAATTAAACATAAGAATGTTGCTCGGCTAGGCGGAAAAGTCATTCTCCACGGTCCAGATTTTGATTCAGCGAAAGAAGAAGCGGCCAGACTTGAGAAGCAATACAATATGACCAACATTCCACCTTTCGATGATCCATACGTGATTGCAGGCCAGGGAACATGCGGCATGGAGCTTGTTCGACAAGCAAATCTGCAAAAACTCGAAGCCGTTTTCGTCACCGTTGGCGGCGGTGGATTGATCGCTGGTGTTGGCATGTATATCAAGAGAATAGCGCCGCATGTCAAGGTCATTGGTGTGGAGGCCACTGATGCCAATGCATTTGCCCAGAGTATGGAGAAAGATGAACGGGTGACGCTCAAGGAAGTTGGACTATTCGCCGACGGTGCAGCCGTCAAATGTGTTGGCGAGGAGACCTGGAGGGTAGCCAAGGAAGTCTGCGATGAGGTCATTCAAGTGACGACCGATGAGACTTGTGCGGCCATCAAGGATATCTTTGAGGACACTCGCTCAGTGGTTGAACCGTCGGGAGCCTTGGGTCTTGCCGGGTTGAAGAAATACGTCGCAAAGTACCCTTCTCCTGACCCGAAGCGTGAGCTTGTAGCCATCACATCAGGGGCAAATATGAGCTTTGACCGTCTGCGTTTCGTCGCTGAACGAGCCGCAATAGGAGAGAAGAAGGAGGCCCTATTTAGTGTAACCATCCCCGAAAAACCAGGCAGTTTTGCAAAACTGATTGATGCGATTCACTCGCATGATGTGACTGGCTTTTCATACCGTTACACGAACCCAGATAAGGCTGATATCCTGATGAGCGTATCAACCAGTGGTGTTGATACCGAGGAGGATATCGCCGGTATTGTATCGCAGATTGAGGCTCTTCCTGGATACAGTGCAAATGACGTCACGGACGATGAGCTCGCCAAGGCGCACGTTCGTTACCTTGTTGGGGGACACTCCTCACCGTCAGCCCCGTCCACGCCGTCTGGGACCGAGAAATTATTCATGTTTGAGTTTCCCGAGCGACCAACAGCTTTGGCTAGATTCTTGACGACACTGAGACCAGACCAGAATATCTCGTTGTTCCACTACAGGAATTATGGCGGCGACTCCGCAAAAGTGCTCGTTGGTATCCAATGTCCAGACGATCAGAAGGAGGAGCTGGATGCGTTCCTGACGGAGCTAGGCTACCCATTCAAGGAATGCACTGAGAGTATGGTATACAAGAAGTTCTTGAGGTGAGCGGACGATGAGACAGTCTGTTTTGCACGATGTTTAGATAGATTTGCGTAAGGTGAGAGAGTATTTGGACAGCGGATGTCATTCGATTGCATATTGTGGCTGTTACTCGTATATAAAAAACCAAATCAATTGGCAAAGCAGGTTTTCGTTCTTCTCCGACTAACCATTGCTTCCAACCGGTACTCGCTCCTAGGTGATTTCCACGAGTGACACTCTGTGATCGATCATAATGACAGGAAACCCTCGGTCACTCCGCTTATGGAAAGGCAGACGGCATTTTCTGCAGGTATGCCATGAAGCGATTTCCTCATGTCATGATGTGCACAATATATTCGAGTATGCCTTTGAGTAGTTGGGTTTTCCGACACTCTGAAGTAGCTCCATTCCTACAATTGGCTGAACGTGAATGCCGCACCAATAACGCGGGTCATAACGGACACCAAGCAGCAATTGCAATTGAAAGAGTGATGAGTAGCATAACTGGGAGGCGGTAGGGCGCCGCAACGGAATATTTCAAGTGACAGTCGGGCGAAAATCGTGTATATATGTTGCAAATGTACAATGTTCGATAGAAGTAAAAGAACGCAGCAGGTGATTGAAGACACGGCTGGAGGACGAGAAGCCAAAGGAAAAGCGGCTATGCTGTACAGTCAATGCATTATGATATGGTGGCATTCATTTGCCTTGTCGCTGCTTGTGCTTCTGATTTTTCGAGCTATGTCAATTAGATCACAGTCAATTTCAGACCTCTGGTTCATAAAGTCACCTCCATGGATAAAAGCTCACCAAATGATGAAAAGACGTCCCTTCCTTCTCACGGGCTGCGTGACAAATAATCCATAAGTCAGCGGTATGATGTATGACAAAAAATAAGGAGAAGTGGTGATGTATTGCTACTTTGCCACCGAGTTGACTCCAAGCAATCACACCAATTGGCGTCGAATATGCGTAGCTAAGATCACCTGAGAGGATCTCGCGGAGCTGCTTCCATGCCCGGCAATCAGATAATGGACCAAGGCCGGCAACATGACCTCACCTTGCAACCATCACATAACCTCTTTACCGAAGACCGAGTCTTCATCCCCCTGATCTGACACGCAGTCTGTTTGACAATGTCTGAGGATCGATAAAGTACTGTCTGTGTCTTCGTAGCGTGTCTAGCAGTAAATAAAGAGCTCGCCATTCTTGTTGCCTGAGCTTTGCGCAATGGTATCCGGGGCATCATCTGCATTGTCGAAGCGGCTCCGGCGCGACGGGCCGCGAAGGTCGGTAGGAGAGTCCGAAGGGAAAACATGATAGAATCTGTATGATTTGCGCTCGGGGTGTTAGAAAAGTCAGAGAAACAGAAATCCACAAGCCGCACTCACCTTTGAAACATGTAATTGATGCAAGGACTCAGCATCGGTTGCGAATTAACGAATGATAGTACTGATGAATCTGATAATGATACAGATACTGATGATGTCGGAGTCTCCGAAGGTTTGGAAGTTTAGGCGGATGAGGAATAATAATTACTCCGGCGCAAGGTCAGTGTGGGGATCATAACGTCATCATCGAGGAGGAGAACGGTTATCTACAGAGATGCAATCAGATGCAATCACCTGCGAGTCCATATGATACGAGTCGGTTGGAAAGGCTTATATTGAAGAAACAGGAATCACCTTTACCCCTTCTCGGGTGATTAGGACATTGGTCATCCATTGTGAGGATTGGGCTGCCATTTCGCATGAAGGAACAACACAAGGGGGGGCGACACCATGGGGAGAATCATTTGGTTCTATCTCATCATTTACCTCAACATGGGCTCAAGGGCAATGTCCAACAGAAGAAAGGGAGACTTGGTTGAAGGCGAAGGATAACCGTATTTGGAATGGTCGTTCGAGTCAGGACGAAACTACGAGCGGAGCGGCCAATTGCCATCCACGGGACCGGGTTTCAGATGTGAACTAGTCGTGGGCGCGGCTTCTCGAGAAGTATGACGGTCATCAACTGACTGGCCGACTAGTGATGGATATATCGACAGCTAGAGTTAAGAGGTAACACTGTTGATGCTCACCAATACACCCTGACATTCCACAGTCAGTCATCAATCTGTATCCGGATCTTCGTTGTTATGAATTGGCGAACGTCACATCTTCCACCTCGCGTCCTGCCTTATCTGCCCAGCATGCGATGGCATGCTCAGTCCTGGCCACTCAGCTCAATCATATCGGCAGATTTGACTAAAGCAGCTCCACTTACGGTGACGCTACGCGAATTGTGTCCCCTCTCAATCGCCTTGTCTCTCCACTTTTGTTCGAGCAATTCTGTGGATTCCCCCGCAGCCGGTAATGTGCCCCAATCCTGTGCGACGTTCATCTCTATTAACTCCTTTAGTTAGGTGCATGCGCGTACGCTTCTTGAACATGACTTGGACGGTGCTGTCTCTGAATGGTCGCTTGCAGCGGTTTGCCGGGCTGGCTGCCACCCTTTTCGGCGAGCGGCTTTGCGATAGTGCAGGTCAGTGATACCGGCTTGTTATCGGTTCTTCGGACTTCATATATTGCCCGGTTTTCTACCTAGCCGTGCACAAGTTGAGTATGTCCTCTTTTCTCTTGATTATTCTTCATTCTTTATTGTCGGTTTTTGCTTCTTGCCTGTTGTATCTGTACGCTCAACTGGTCTTAGGCAATTCACTGCCGGTCAACTCGTCACAGTGCTCCTCGAGACGAACGCACTATTCGTAGATTGAGCAACTGACTGATCGCCGAGCATCGCAGCGCTCAAGCGAAATGGTGCTTTTTCCTTTCGATTACTTTCAATGCCGTCGCATAAGGTGTGTAACCGGTCGTGCCGAGATATACTGTCTGGCTACTGACCGTATCTACTCAGGCAAATCAAGCAAAAGCAAAGGGCAGACCGCATTGCTGCTCTTCCAACTGCCTACAAAGGTGCCTTTACAGCCTTCGAAAAGCAGATCATCGATGAGCCCATTCAAAAACTTGTCAGTAATGTGCAGAACGGCACCGTTGATGCAATCGATGTCTTGCATACATATGGCAAAGTGGCTATCCGCGCACAAGAGAAAACAAATTGCTTGACTGAGATCATGTTGCCCGAGGCTGAGGAATGGTTAAAGTACAACAAAATCAATCTCAAGGGGCCGTTAGCCGGAATTCCCGTTTCATTGAAGGATTCCTTCATTATCAAAAGCTTTGATACCAGTGTTGGCTATGCCAGCAAGTCATGCAAGCCGTGGGCTGAGGATGGAGCCTCTGTGAAGATGCTTAAGGATGCTGGTGCCATTCCTTATGTCAAGACCAACCTGCCCGTCACCCTTCTTTCTTTCGAGTCCAACAATGCGGTTTGGGGCGCAGCTCGCAACCCTCACAATGACGACTACGTTCCTGGTGGTTCTACAGGTGGTGAAGGTGCTCTCCTCGCTCTTGGAGGCCGAATTGGTATTGGCTCTGATGTTGCTGGCTCTGTTCGCGTTCCCGCCGCATGGAGTGGTATCTACTCCCTACGATGTAGTACTGGCCGCTGGCCAAAGGCCGGTGTCGATACTAGCATGGCTGGTCAAGAAGGTGTTCCCAGTGTCTTCAGTCCTATGGCGAGAACATTGAACGATCTAACATACTTCACTCAAGCGATCATATGTATGAGGCCGTGGAAGTACGATACGACAGTGCATCCCATTGAGTGGCGAAGCAAAGAGCAGGAAGCCGTCAAACAGAGGAAGCTGAAGGTTGGTATCTTCAGAACCGACGGCGTTGTGCCTCCCACCCCTGCCATAGCTCGTGCCATCGACGAGACTGCCAAAGCTCTTGAAGCTGCTGGTCACGAGCTCGTTGACATTACTCCGCCTCAGACTGCCGGCACTTTGTACGGTCTCAATCTTGCGGCTCAGCTTCTCAACTCCGATGGTTGCGCAACATTCATGTCTCACTTCATGACCGGCGAAAAGAACGATCCTGGTGCCGCTCAGTTGAACGCTTGGGCCACCCTTTGGAAACCAGTCAGATATGTCTACTATCTTTACGTTAAATACATCAAACGTGACTCCGTCTACGCTTATCTTCTCAAGGATTTCGGCCCTAAAACTGCTGCTGAACAGTGGAAATTGGTCGCTCAACGAGAAGAATACCGCGCTACATGGCACGAATGGTGGAACAAGCCCGAGCAATCTTACGATTTTATCCTCTCACCGGTCAACGCTACCCCTGCCCTCCCTCACAAAGCCATGCACGAAGGTGTTTCATCGTGCGGTTACACTTTTCTCTGGAACCTGCTCGATTATTCTTGCGGTGTCATGCCCGTCGGCAAGGTTGATCGTCGTCACGACGGGCTCGTTGCTAAGGATGCCAAAATGTCCGCTTGTCGCAAGAAGAACGTCTACAAGGGTTGGCTGAAGGCCGCTGGTGCTGACAATGCGATCTCTCGTGGTGGCTGGAAGTTTTACGATGCTGAGAAGATGCATGGCTTGCCAACGGCCATTCAGATTGTCGGTAGACGGTGGGAGGAAGAGAAGGTTCTAGGTTATATGGAGGTTGTTGAGCAAGCTTTGAAAAGACAGGGGGGAAATTACGAGATGCTGAAGGTTGAATAAGTGTCGGATAGCATTGCAGACTGCTTAGCTGGAAACTGAGATACTACACTTCATAGCCTGACGGAAATCATTCCACACAGCGGTAAGTCTTCATACAATATCCATTGCATATGTAGTAATTAGCAAATATCACATACAATTTTTCATCAACAGATTGAGCGAATAGTACAGTATATAACAAGCGGGCGTCTCCATGGCGTAGGATCTGCCTCCAATCACTGGGTGAGAAGCAATCATTCACAACCTGATATGGGACTGACAGTTTCCGAAGCCTCGTCTTGCGCCAAGCAAACGCAATAGTCAACACCACTGTGAGGAACGAAGCCGGTGTAAGGATGACATTCACAAGAACGGGGCTTCACTCAAAGACAGCGCCAGTCATGATATCAAGCGCCACCACGAGAAGGCTGCTCTGAGTTTCGAGAAGGTTGTGAGTCCGGGACAGTAACAGCGTAGTCGGAGACCGCTGAGTGAAAAAGGGGTCGGTATAGAGCAAAGAGAAAGACACCACTATAAGCAGCTATTATGCTGTCTGACAAACATGCAAGAATACCGAAAACTGACGGAATAAAGACAATGAGTGCAATGGTTGTAGTCATTGACAGACGATCCAGAAGGGGATCGCTGATGGGCACTGTAATCGCCCCAGCTATTTGGGTAAGAGCACGGGATGCATGGACGAGTCGATTCGCGTCAGAGGCCTTGGCTAACAGATACTGGTAATGCAAGGTCAAGGAGGCTATAAAATGGTTTTTACGCAGTGATTGGATTGCAGCAAATGATGCCATCAGGAGAAACCACGAGGCTAGAACTTGCTGTAGTAGCGAAGCATGGTGCATTACGCTCCAATGCTCGCTCGCTTGCACCACTCAGCCGGGCCGAGAGCCGTTGCCTTCGCGCCTCCTTCCAGTAGCACGATCCTGCTCGATCTCGCCATGTTGACAGCCTTTGATCGCACCTCGTATGACTTGATCGGCATGACAAATATTTGGCCCACGGGGAGACAGAACAGGGAGAATGCATAGACGACGAAAGAGTTCTGCGGCGTCACCATTCCTGAATTTGACACAAAAATCAGTCTCAAGGAAACGCCGCTTTGATGCTTTATAGGTGCAAGCGATTGATGTTAGTATTGCACCAGATAAACCAGGAAAGGCATTTGCTAGGTGTAACGACGAGATTAAGATTACTAGTCCTGCCAATGTAAAGAGAACGAAATATAGCATGACTCCGTCAATAAGGAGAAACCTATAATTGCCAATGTCAATGCCCCCATAATAAGGAACGCGTTCCCTAAAACACTGAGAAATTTGGGACCAACCCGCAGCTCATAAGTATCCGGCTGAGATCGAGGACATATCCATAACCGCAGCTGCAATCGCAAAAGTCAGGCCCGATTCTCGTGATTATCAACGTCTGTGATGACAGATGCAGGTTGGAAGGAGGTTGATTGTACCTTGGATTCTAGGAATAACACGGAGTTATCCCAGAGTCTAATTCCTGCTGAGCACAGCTCCGTGCCCACGCTTTTATCTTCAACTAGGATGGGCTTGAGGCAGCGTACCAAAGATCATCCCGGATGCAAGCACATTCAAAATCAAACCGGTTAATAATTGAGCTCTAAGACGAGCCAGCTCTTCAATTGACTTTCAACGCTCCTGCTCTGGCGGCCTTTGCCGTACTTATTTGTAAGCTCGCGCCAACCTCTGAGCCAGCTATAGATCGCGGCATAGCGTCATGATTGACTGGAAGGCGACTGTCTGCTATACAGACTCTATCACCGCAAGAAGAGAATCATGACATCTGGCGGCACTGGCAATTGGATTTGCTTCAAAGATTCGCGCAGGACGCTGTCAAAGATGCGTTGCTGTCGAGACGATGGAGTAACTGACTGCCAGTCCTCCTCCTCACGACCCTCACTCACTTGATGTTTCGTAGTCGTCAGCAATGGTTGACACTAATCTGGCCCGGTCAAGCATCTTCGAGAAGGCATGGTTGGTCAAAGTATTTAGGCACTAACATCAACCCAATCAAGCCGCCACAGAGCTGTTCGTTTGCAAAGTCCCCATTAATCTGTTGACTGAAGCACATGCTTGAGGTTTCCTCGACGCAGGGTGTCGTCAATCAATACGCAAACAGCCAGTCCTTCGTTCGTAGTCTACATGCACTCTTTCGGGGAATGTGATCTGTGCATCGACAAGCTAGCCCCCTGTACAGGCAAATGAGTACTCATTACAATGCACTTGATAGACAATAAAAGCACTTCAAGGCTTCTGTATCCTACATTCGACATGGATTGAAAGTCAGGAAAAGATCTTATGGTGCCGCTGTGAATTATTCTTTTGACCTTGATAGATCAACGAAGTCCGCATGCAACGATTTTGGGAGTCTAAGAACGATGATAAGTGATAGTGCATTAGTACCTCAGCAAGGAGGCAATATTCGTCAATGGCATGCGTCTAGACATGCCATGCACGCTATCATAACAATTGTACGTGAATGAGGATTATCGTACGACCAACAACCATTGCACAATGCTTTCAAACGTACTAGATACGCCTATACGATGGTCAGCGTGGAGAGGTTGGCCAATGTCCAGAACGAAGGTATTTAGGCCTTCGTGTATGAAATTCCGCGACGAAGCAACATACCAGGGATCAAGAATTATGTCTTCCCAACACGCCATATTCTGCCCACAGATGAATTCAGACTCCAGATTCAAAGTCAATACCTGCGCTACACAGGCATCCTGCGTGCTCATACCAAATCCAGGCTGGGTGGAATCATTGGCTTGACTATAATGAATGGCAGTGTTATCGATGTGCGCTGTAATCGGATATGGCTGAGCCATGTCTGGCACTGACTGCCTGGCTGGACTAATAAAGGTGTTATGACCTGGTGCGGAAGGATCGAAGTTTTGGTAGCCACTCTGGAGTCCTACTAGAGCTGCACCTGTGATGTGCATAGCATTAGATGTTGGTAAACTGGCATCAATGATATGGCCTCCTTTGAACGAGTGGCCATATGGTGGATTCCGCGTCTCCGGGGACTGATTTAGTAAGCGAGCTGCAGTCAGGGCCTCACTTTCCATTGCCTGTTGTCGTGGCTCGATGATAGGTCTCGTCGGCGCTTGCGTATGCGATGGGTAACTATAGTAAGTGCTACCGAGATGAGGCGTCGTCCGCGTTCGCTGAGTGTGTGTCAGTCTGGAATATTTACAACGCCCAGGCTTTCTTTATAATATATTTCTGACCTTGGTTTTGGGGGATGCAATGGGCAAGGTTGGTTCTCCCCGCGTTTGGATTAAAGAATTCGGAAGCCAGCCGTCGAGATATTTGCCTTCTCGTCGTCCTTTAACCCAGAGTCGAAGGATTTCCAACGGCTTCGCAAATCGTGCTGGTATCAAGCCGCCCCGTGCCTGACCTGCAGCATGCAGATAATTCGCGGTCTTCTCTAGATAATGCTCGACTTTCAGATCTTCCGGTTTGAAAATCCGGCCTAGTCGACTATGTGGCGCGGAAACAATATGCATGAGTTTGGTGAGAACAATTGCCAGATAGGATGTCTGGGCTACATAGTAAGTCGGAAGATGCCGCATTCTATTGACTTCAATGGTCGCGAACACGTCTAACGCCTCCTGAGAGGAAGTCAAACATACGGTGAGGGCGTCGATGTGTGCGTTCGTGTCAAATTCCCCAGGCCTTGTGTCAACATTTGACACAAATGGGGGCCGAAAATCATCGACATTATGATTCACATGCATACCGATCTCATGCATGTAGACATCTAGGGTCAGCTCATAAAAACGAATCAACGCTGAATATTGGCAGTTAGTATATCAGCCGATAGAAAAGG
>JAGYHZ010000098.1:0-17699 GCA_024244195.1 Ascosphaera aggregata | reverse complement strand
CTATTAAGTACTCTTTTCTATCGAAAGGTACTACTGGGATATTCTTGAAGTCACTATAGACCCCAAATGTAACGGCCGTAGACGGCATCGTTGGACACAATCAGTTGCATGATTGTATCAAATCGACATGGTCTCTTATGGCACCTGACTGATCTGCTTGGCTTAGTGATTACCAGTAGCAACGCCTCACGAGTTTCGCTCTTGGAAGATACCAAATCATAGGCATGAGTGGCGCTCTGCGAGTTTCGTGAGGCAATGAAGGCACCAGTCGCATTCTATTCAGGATTGGAGCAAATCGAAGGACTTTCTTCGTCTTCGAGACAACCTATACATTACCTGTCAGCATCATTGAGGATTTATCAAGTCCTGCTTGGATGCCTCACTCGGTAATAATGTATCGTCGAGCTTAATTTCACTGGCTTTTGTCTTATTGTGGTAACCCGATTCAAAACATTTTCGACGGCAGTCTGATGAACATTATGAGGATTGCGACTGAACCACCTAACCCTGACCACTCTCATGTATGCGATCCGCATCGTTGTCTTTGGCGTTATACGATGGCTGGGTGGTTGAATCGTAGCGGGAATACACCTTGGATGAGCAGATAGCTGTTCGATTGATCAACCTTCAGCTAGGAGTCTTGCTGCATCCATCCAAGGAGTCCAGGAATGCCAGCAAAGCTTGGATTGCTCGCTTTGTATCGTATGCATAAACTTTTCTAAGGAGCATTGGTAACATATTCGACAGGCTGGGGGCAGCAGCATTATCTTATCCTGTATGATTATCTCAGTTGCTACCATCACTCTGGATGCCAGCAAGCTGACCAAAACATATATGCATGTGGAGATGCCGTTGGACCTAAACCTGACCTGGTGGTGCGATGCAGTAGTATGGACTCGGTGGGTGTCGCCAAGCCATATAGCTGCGCGTAGTACCGTTTATCCATCAATAATTCATAGCTTCACATAACAACCAACTGCCGCAACGCCGGGTTGGTTTAAGCCATTGCAACCAGAGTTCAGATTCGACTCAAATATAATAGAAGGAAGAAAGGAGGCGTATTGTCCCGTTCCAAGGTTGGGTTGCAGATACACATAAGGTCAATCAATATTGTCGGATTATGCTCAGGGTCACGACCCTCGTGGGAGCTTGAATTTGCCAGCAATCGATAAAATGCTTGCTGCTGGAGCGATGTGAGGTTGTCACTGATGCATATCGCGGGTCGTTTCATCTATTAGGCTATGCGCAACAAGCAAGGTGAGCATGGTGATTGCATTCATGATCATCGTGACGACATTACCATTTCTTCTTCGTTGAAAGTACCATGTTTAAGCATCGGGCTAATTGTCAACTTGAGACTTCAGGACGTTTTGTGCAGTATCTCGCTTCAACATCCTCCCTTGATACTCACGCTGGCACGACTGGCAACTGTGGTCATATGAAAGGGAATTGTCCTAAAATCAAACTCGACGAGAAGAGTCAAGAACAAAAGATAGCAAAGAGGTCGTCCTCTTCACGATACTTACGCCGTCCCTCCCACGTCAACCCACCTTCATATATCTTCTCCATCAACCTATTGTTCTTATCCTCAACTGGACATGCTGGAACCACAGCCGTCAGCCATGTCATTGTCCCCAAGGACTGTACAACAAAGCCCAACCGGCTCCAATTTCTCCTTGGGCTATGGCGGTGATCACGTACGGTAGGTCTTACTAGCCGTATTGCGGTTGTGCCGCATATATTGATTCATTTCTGCAGTTATTGGAGCCCACACAAGGTGTCAGAATGGCTTCATTCTCTCGGATTTGGCCTGTATGAACCATTATTTCGAGGTTCGTGTTGCACGTCAGGGGATAAAGACACGCCATGCACGCTGCTGACCAGTCTATGGCTGTACAGAACATGACCTGAATGGCGACAACTTAATTGAATGCGACCAGCAAATTCTAAAAGAGATCGGCGTCAAAAAAGTGGGCGATCGCATTCGCATGCTGGAGGCTATCAAACAGCTACGAAAGCAGGCTGTCTCTGAGGACAAAGAGATAATGATGAATTTCAGATCCAGTTTAGTACGCGTTCTCGTGTTAAAGATATATGGATTGGTTGTGAATTCTGACAAGACGTTCAAGGACTCGAACGGACCCCCCGGCTCTACTACAACTAGGCACAATCAGACTCCGGTAGACTCACCACGGCAGCAACCTGCAAAAACAGCCAGATGGTCGCGGCAATTTGACATTGCGGCCCTTAATCCCTTATCAACCCCACCATCGCCGTTGCTAGAACCCCGACACCCAGGTGTCAGCCCTATGGAAAGTGCACGACGCGAGCAAAACCAAGGCTACTTCAATTCTCAAGGTACAAGCACAACCAAATCACCAACTTCTCACTCCGAACCTCAATCGGCGGGAAGATTTTCCAGCGTAGCTCACGCAAGACATCATGGCAGTATAGACGGTCTTTCCATGGGCCAGCTTCCTCCAAATTCTCCTTATATACGGGTCATATATACAGGTGGTCAGACGAAAGTCCTTAACATCAGGAACTGCAGAAGGCCAGAAGATATCTACGTTGCGGTTCTACGGAAGCTTCTGGTGCCGGAAAGGGACGCCAAGAATTATTGCTTTTTCGTCCTTGCAGGGCTTGACGCCTCTCCAAAGAATTGTAAACGATTAACGGACTCTGAGCTTTTTACGATATGCATGGATCCATCTCGCCCAGAAAGGGGGCGTTTAATACTACGAAGAGCATCTGCCGGGGAGCCTGACTCTGAGGAATTGGGCAGAGCAGCACAGTTCGCTTTGCACGAAAATCAAACGAATCATCTGCACGCTTTGAGCGGCAACAACGTCCGCAACCAGATCAAACTGCAGAAACTGACTGGTGAATCATGGCACAATATTCGACAACCCCTGTCACCTATGAGTAAAGGGCATCCTGGATCGCAGGACGGCAGATTTTCAGGATTCGTGGGCTCTCGACCTCCAAGTGAGATGATTATTCATGAACTCACTTCGTACTTCCCGAGTCATCAGAAGGAAGATATTGAGAAGACTGTGCGACTCTCCGTTCGCAGGTCGAAGCGTCTTAGTCGTGCGGCCAGTCGTCTGAGTGTCGCCAGCAGCAACAGTCTCGCCGCAAGCTTACGAGACGCTCCGCCCATACCTACTATAGCAGAGTCATGGCTTACAGGAGATCAGGGGAAGACTACCCCAATCCAGAGGCCATTGTCAGTGAACAGATATAGCTCAGGTCTCAAGCCCTTGCCATCAGTTGCCTATCGGGATTCGCCATCGCTGCAACCCCTTGACGAGGAAAATTCATCTCCTTCGGACAGGAAGTTTTCGTTCGAAGGGCGGGATAGCGATGATAGATCAACATTGCCAATCCCATCTCGTAGTGGCTCGCTAGATGGTAGTACAAGTGGTGAGATACCTGCAGGAGAAGACGACCAATTTAACCAACGTCTTAGTATGGTCGTTGCCGAAGATGGGGAGGAGGAGGACGATGATTTGAAGGCATTCTTGGCAGGCAACAACTTCAGTGAGGGCAATTGGATGAAAGGTGCACTCATTGGTGAGGGCTCATTTGGTAGCGTTTTTATCGCATTGCATTCAATCACAGGAGAGCTCTTGGCTGTGAAGCAGGTAGAATTACCGTCTGCAGCCAAGGGTACAGAAACTGATAAAAGGAAGAACACTATGGTTTCCGCATTGGAGCATGAAATTGATCTACTACAGGGATTGCACCATGAGAACATCGTTCGGTACCTAGGCACGTCCACAGATGACAACTACCTGAACATTTTTCTTGAATACGTCCCCGGTGGTTCCATTGCTATGATGCTCAAGCAGTACAATACCTTTCAGGAACCACTTATTCAAAATTTCGTGAGGCAGATACTAGCAGGTCTGTCATACCTTCACGGGAAGAATATCATCCACCGCGATATTAAGGGGGCGAACATACTTGTCGACAACAAGGGAGCCGTTAAGATTTCCGACTTCGGTATATCCAAAAGAGCGAATCCCACATCGATGCTCCATGGGGATAATAAACCTCATCGCACATCCTTACAAGGAAGTGTGTATTGGATGGCCCCCGAGGTGGTCCGTCAGACAGCACATACTACCAAGGCAGACATATGGAGTTTGGGGTGCCTTGTCGTTGAGATGTTTATCGGAGCACATCCATTTCCAGATCACAGTCAGCTGCAGGCTATTTTCGCCATAGGAAGTTCGCAGGCCCGACCTCCACCGCCAGAAGGGGCGAGCGAAGCAGCTCAAGAGTTCCTGAACATGACATTTGAGGTCGACTATGAAAAGCGGCCCAGTGCAGACGAGTTACGGGAATCCAGATTCGTCAAGCAGGATTTGTCTAAGCTCAAGGATTACCAGTCGTCAGAGGCAACCCCAAAAATTGTGGCCGGGCCAGCTTAACGTGCATGCTGATTGACCTAGATGGACAGATCTGGAGTCCATATTGTGGTAACCATTAATCTGTACCGGATGGTGCAACATATGTATGTCTATATGCACAGATAGCAAGCTTTTTCCAGGTTCAAAGTCACAAAAGCTAGCGCACAACAAAGGGCACTTTTGAGGGGTTCAGTTCGGAGGAACTGAAAATAGACTACACCATATCTACAGACCACATGTATCCCATAATTTTTGCTGTCACGCAGGACAATAGCAATCTGACAGCCAAAAGCTCCTGCTCAAAACATCAATTTATTGATCACCTCACATATTCGCCGTAGAAAGGAAGACCGAACGCTGTAAGAAGCAATCTAGCGTCCTGGTCTGCCTTGGCTGTCGTGTGAAGGGTGATATGACAACCAGGAATCTTATCGGAAGGGTACCTTCAATTCATCAGTCGAGGTGAACATTTAATGTCACTTCAGAAACAATAACATTCCACTCACATATCGTAATTAGCCTCGATCTCCGGAAAGAGAGCAACCATCTTTGGTTCAAGACCTAGAGTGATGTTACCGCTACTATCACCACTAGAAGCTTTAACACCGGGCCAATCCTTAATACGGGGCAAGACTACATCGATCAATTTGCCGAAGAAATGATACATATCCTCGCCGCGCAGCTCAGCGGTGATACCGACGTAATTCTTGCCCTTGACAACACCCCAGCTTGGCACATTGGATTTGGAGGTGTGGGTGGTGACTCTAACGTTTGTTATTGCTTGCACAGCCATACCAGCAACGTGCAGAGGTCCTGAGCCACTTTTCAAAGCTTCCTTTACGTAGGTATTCACAGTGATGCGTTCTAGCTTTGGAATATAGTCAAAGTCGATTGGTTTGCGGAGAAGACGTAGAATGTTGCCGCCGCGGGGGCCTCGTCGAGGTCTGTTCTTGTGGTAGGGGGAGCTATCGTCCCAGGGCCGCAGTCGATCGGGAATTGATGGAGGCTTGAAGCCCGGAGGGCAATGGACATAACAGAGGGTCATGTAGTCGGAGTCAATTGAGGATTCGTAAGTCTGCTCGACACGAGGTAGCGTGAATGGACCAGGGACGAATAGTCGTGACGACGGGTCCCAATCTGGAGGAGATCTATGTGGGTGCAAAGAACCTCGATAATACTTTGGAGGACGGAAATGGTAACTGGACAAAATTGGTTTCTGTCAGGGAAGGAATCTCGTAGGAACGGAAGCATTCGCCGTCATGAAGGTTGAAAAGAAAAAATGAGGAAGAGAAGCAAGTGACAATCATAACGCATACCGACTGGGAGGCAATTCGGTCTTCCGTTGTCTACTCTTAGCGACAGGATCGAATTGAGCAGCAGCACTGTTATCAGGGACTGGTGCCGAAGAAAAACTCGATTCTGTTTCTAGCTCCGCTATATCTTGCGCAGCAAATGACGAAGCATCTGAAGCATAATTGCGACGATGTAGATAGGACGAAAGGCCCGGTGCGACAGCACTCGGAAAAAACTTAGGTAGTCGCAATGACGTTTCGCGAAGAGCCATTGTGGTACTGATGTGAATTCCCACCCCAGGCAATGGCCTCCCAATTCGAATTCCCTCACTCACTGACACAAATTGCGACGACAAGGACAACGGTAATTGAGCAATCCTAGTAACTCGCCTGGCTGCTAAGCAGTCTCTCCCCACGAGTTTCGAAAGATGTCGCGAATAACGTTCTCCGGCACCAGTTGGTCGTCGATATTGCCTTCCCGTAGCACGTGATCGCAATTACCAGCATTATCTTGACTAGAGCGACACCCCTGACCGTTTTTGGAAGTTCATACTATCTTATCTTATCTGATACTTCCTCATCAATCTCTACCTTTTAAGGCATTCCTCGGTCCTCAAGAGAGGTTAAGCGGTCAATCCGAATTTCTCAAGGCATTGACATCCTTGCAGAGAGCAGCGCTGAAGTCCCCAAAAAGGAGTATCATTTATAAATCTGATTGATATACTCATCCCAAGAATGGCCGGTCGTGCCGTTGATGATAGACGTATACTTTGAACCGCTTCTGTACAGCATAAGGCAGGCGGATGCGTTTGTGGGTACGGCTGCATGAACCCCAGACACTTTGCAACATGATGATTTTTACATGGCGTCAAAGGTGGAATCAGCTGCAGTTTTATGATTATAAACTTAGTTGGCACCAGGGATATCCCATTCCTTTGTGAACTTGGTGAATGCCATGTCAAGGCAATCCCTGTCGCTAACCGCGCGCCTTTACATTTCACAGAGTCATCGTGCCTACTAGAGCGCATCCATCATCTAGTTCCTCGAATCCCTAATGACATTGTCTTAGACGTATACAAGTTATCCCGCGGTTGAAGACAACTTCGCTGGGCACCAACCGACTTTACTGCACCATTGTATTTTGAACTGTCAACTTATCTTTGCTGGGGCGTTCACAGATCTGGGTGTTGAGGCATTGGCCCGCCAGCTCCCTCCATATCGCCACTGACTTTGTGCTCGGCTGCCTTCATATTTACCCTAGGCAGTATCGATTTTGCTTCGACTGCTTTAGCCGCCGTCGATAATGAGAGAAAGGATTGCGAACCATACACAACGCAGGTAGTCGGACAAAATAGCAGCTTACTGCACTATCTCTTGCCGAGTATGCATAAGAGGTTCTTCAGCAAGCGCCAGGCGAAGCAGAAGCCTGCCGTTGCTGCCGAAACAAGTCACAATAACGTAAGTGCTGCTACAGTCTGTCTGTGATCATCGGAACACGCGCTAATTGGACAAATCATCCTCATCTAGACCGACGGCTACCGCGTATCATTCTCTACCTATGTGAAATCAGTAATCAATCTAGGCCCCACGGAGTCCAGCGAAGTACTTTCTGAAGAAGAGGAGACTATTGTAGGAGAAGCACCCTCCATCCTGAACTTTGAAGGAGATGGCCTCAGATCTTGCTAATCGGTTTGCAGGTCAAAAGTTTCCACAGCTTGCTCGCTGAAAGAGGGCTTGACATTCTCGAGGAATCGCTCCTTCGCGGTATCCTGAGATCGGACTACGCCAACAATGACCCAGTAAAAGCTACTGAGCTCCTCTCTATACTTGCGGACTCTATAGAGGGGACTATATACGATTTTCTTCCCAATACCAAGCTACAGGGCGCCGTCAATCGGGAAGGCGTCTCATGTTATATCGATTCGCTTCTCTTTGCCATGTTCCTACGGTTTGACTGCTTTCAGGCAATTTTGTATAACTCATTTCCCGACGATACGCGAAATCATCTAGTTATTCTGCTTAGACTCTGGGTAAATCTACTCAGACTAGGGAAGCTGATAACAACGGATATTGTACGTTGGTCAAGTGGATAGGATCTGCGGAGCCTTTATCGTTCTGAACGCAGCTGACAAACGGGTGGTTAGACAAAGAAATTACAGGATTTTATAGCAGCGGCTGGGTGGCCCGATGCCGCACAGCTGCAGCAACAGGATGCATCTGAATTATTCACGTTCCTGACGGGCAAACTGGAGTTGCCCTTACTTACCTTGAAAGTCGATCTCTATCATACCGGCTGTGACGATGCCAACGACGATCACAAATTCGTTAATGAAAGGTTACTCGAAATTCCAATTCCACCTGACCGAGAGGAAGGTGGCGGCATTACATTGGAGGAATGTCTTGAAGCATACTTCAATAATCATGTTGAGGTCAAGAGATATCTCGAAAGGCAAAATTCTAGTCTCCGAAAAGACAGTGTTAGTAAGAAGATGGCGGTTGCGCATGTAGAATGCGTCGACTGTTCTTCAGGTTCATACAGCCCTGAATTGTCGCAAGCTCAATCATCTATCTCGGGAACATCAACCTCAGAGATCCCAACGCTTGTGTCACGACTTACTTCCAGCAGCATCATACAAAAGCGCTGGGTGTCGGATGCCGATGATCAGTCGATTCATCAAGGTAGCAATCATCCGTCTCCTAACCCCACTCATAGAAGAGGTGAATTGCGACATGAAGTCATGATGCCAGCATTACAGGTATTTAGTCTCATACCTTGGTATGCTGACAACCTTAGCTCGGACGATGCTCAGACGGCTATCCACTTTTCTCAGAAGCGGCCGATATTAGGCATGTGCCTAAAAAGATACAACATTCAGAACGGCAGGCCCGTGCGTCGGAATACCTATGTTGATATTCCCGTTGAGATTGGGTTGCCACACTTCATCAAAGACGACCAAATTGATGAAAGCGCTCCTATCTTTGGCAATTTCAAGCTGGTTTTGCAAGCTGTCGTCTGTCATCGAGGCAGTTCTACCGACTCAGGTCATTATATATCTATGGTTCGAAGCAAGAACCCAGAGACTTCAAGCCCGACATCCAGTTCCCCACAAGATGAAATTGAGACAACCTGGTTGCGTTTTGATGACCTAGCATACGAGCGTGTGACTGCAGTTGACATTGACAAAGCTTTAAGGGAGGAGTCACCTTACTTGCTCTTCTACCAAATCTTGCCGATAGATCGCCCGCCAGATCACGATTTCGACGAGAGACCTCCAGACTATGCGGGGCACGCTTTCACATTCAACGAGAAAATGAGAATAGACACAGAAGGCTTGCAGGAGCCATCTCTGGACGAACCGCGGAATAGTTTTTCAAGCGAGACTTATGAAATAAGTCATCGCAAATCAGAAATGAATCTTTACATTCAGAATATGCAAAGGCCACGGTCTAGGGGAACCGTAGATGGTTCTCAGGAGAGGATAGAACGTCCTCCACACCAGTCGGCTATTCCAGTCTCTATCAGTCGCCCACATAGTCACAACCGAGCCGGGTCGTCATCGGAGACGGAGCCACGAGCTAGCAACTCATTCTTCCGATTCAGTCGAAGTGGACAACGCCAGTCTTCGAGCAATATCGTGGATCACATGGGTTCCCAGTCACTAGCACCACCCAAATCGAAACGTCACAGATTCTCGAACGACAACCAGGAGAACACGGATTCGCGAGGCCGATCGAACCACAGGCGCGAACGGTCCATGCATAAAGAGAAGGAGAAAAAGGAAAAACCATTAAAAAAAAAAAAGAAACCTGAGCGTGAGTGCAGGCTCATGTGAGGCATCAACATAATCTATATTGAAAGACCAGATCTGTGGGGGAATACTACATCATCTCTTTCAATCTCCTCAACCTTGAGACACTTCAGAAGCCCCTTTATTTCTCCGAGAGATTCTTCGCCCATCCTCAAAACCGAATTGCTCGAGGCGATAATACTTCATACCATACATCAACACTTATCTCATCCTATCCGCAGGCGGTCGTGTAGCTTTAATCATGGCATACGTCTTGTTCCTATACCTTGATTTCTTCTTTTTCTTCTTATTCATCTCATAAACTCTCGCCTTTCTTTGGTTATCGCATTCGTTTTCTTGCAAATGTGCAATGCATCAGGCAAATGTGCCTGCTTCAACCAGACTATATGATAACCAATTTGTGTACACTATGCATTGCCAGTACCACCTTAGTAGAAACATTCTCAAGACAACCCTTATTTTCAACTGTCTTCGCGCGTTCCCACCACAGCCTTGACGTAATAACAATGGATGGCAATTATTTCCTTCTGATCTAGGTACGCTGGGGCATGTAGTGCACGGACTTACGTATTTCTGCAGGTGAGTTTCGGCGAAGGCTGCAGATTTACGTCGCGGTAATTGCCCCTCTTCACTGCTAATTGGCGCATCACAATGACATAGTGTCTCGCTCTATTCTTTCCCCTCTCCCCATACTAGTCTTACTCTTACTCCTACTCCTACTCATATTAGTGCATTATGGCCCAGAAATCGTCAAGCGGTTATGTCGCTGCCAGCAGTCTGGCCAGGCTGAATGAGACTTCCCTTCCTATTTTCAGCGTTGAGCGTGTTCAGCTGAAGTTCTCTATCGCTGCCGAGTTCGTTGCCGCCCAGGTCGCAAACAACGTCCTCGTCCTTGCTCTGGCGTCGGGCAGGGTTCTTCGCATTGACCTTGACAATGCTGAGGATATTGATGGTGAGTTCCGAATTGATACGGGGTTTTCAGAGACATGCTTATCATTCATCGTGTTCAGATATCGATGTGCCGAAAAAGTCCTCAGAGATAGGACTCATCCGGCGCATGTTCCTTGACCCCTCGGCTTCTCACCTTATCATCACTACTACACTAGGGGAAAATTACTACCTACACACACAATCAAGGCAGCCGAAGCATCTACCTAGGTTGAAAGGGGTTGTCATTGAGTCCGTCGCATGGAATCCGTCATTGCCCACGGCTTCCACACGAGAGATATTAATTGGTGCCTCAGATGGAACGGTCTACGAAGCGTACATTGAGCCTGCAACGGAATTCTACAGGAGGGATGAACGCTATGTCACTTCTGTATATCAAATGTCAGGTTCTACTATCACAGGAATTTGGATGACACCTGGACGCCACGCTTCAGATGTCAGACACGTTCTCATATCGACTCACGACAGGATTGTCCGATTTACTGGCAAGGTTGGCAAAAGCAGTGGCTCAATTTTCACCGAGTACTTTCAACGCAAGGTGCCTGCCACACATGCCCTCGAAGGGTCATCAGTGAATGCACCATCTACGCTTGCAATTCGGCCACAGTCATCAGATCACCATTTGCTGAATGACGACACGGATGACAAATCAGTCGCATGGTTATCAGGTCATGGCGTTCTGCATGGTATCGTCCAAGAGACCTCTTCACCCAGGGAGGATATCGTACTCGAGAATACACGGATGCTGCCTCGTTCTATGTTTCCTGAGTCCCTGTCTGCACGGGGCGGTAGAAAACTCATTCAGGATCCTATTAGCGCAATGACCATGACGGAGTGGCACATACTAGTCCTCGTTGAAGGCCGCGTTATGGCAATCAACAGGTTGAGTGGAGAGGTTGTCTTTGATCAAGCAGTATTGGAACCAAGACAGGCTGCCCTCGGCCTTTTCTCTGATCTCAAGAAATGCACATATTGGCTAATTACAGCCGAGGAGATATTTGAGGTTGCAGTGAGTGACGAGAGTAGGGATATATGGAAGACTTTACTGAAGGAGAATGAGTTCGAGGCTGCTCTGAGATACGCTCGTAGTGCTTCACAAAAGGATGCCGTGGCGACCGC
The DNA here is from genome assembly GCA_024244195.1 of Ascosphaera aggregata. Lineage (NCBI taxonomy): Eukaryota > Fungi > Ascomycota > Eurotiomycetes > Onygenales > Ascosphaeraceae > Ascosphaera > Ascosphaera aggregata. Next base: position 6,113 of record JAGYHZ010000098.1, on the reverse strand, counting down.
GTCTGGGGACTATCTAGCCAAAAAAGGTCAATACTTGGAAGCCGCTGCTGTATGGGGTAAAAGCAGCAAGAACTTTGAAGAAGTTTGTTTGACGCTTCTTGAGAACGACAATCATGATGCATTGCGAACATATCTCCAGGCCCAACTATCCACGTTGAAAAAATCCAATATCATGCAACGGATGTTAATTGCCAGTTGGCTTGTGGAAGCATACATGTCTAAGTTGAACGAGCTGTCAGACAGCATAACTACCAAAAACACGGGCGATGATTCTAGTGATACGACGGATGATCAGAACTCGCTGGAGAAAACGCGATGTGACTTCCGAGAGTTTGTCACCAAGTACAAGGCAGATCTAGACCCCAAGACTGTTTACGACATAATTGGCTGTCACGGAAGGGAAGAGGAGCTATTATTCTTTGCAACGTGCATTGATGACTCGAGCTTTGTCCTTACATACTGGATTCAACGGGAGAAATGGGGCGAGGCATTGGATGTGCTCAAGAAACAAACCGATCCTCAAGTCTTTTACAAGTATAGCACTGTGCTAGCAGTGCACACGCCCACTGACCTTGTTGACATTCTAATGAGGCATATGGACTTAGATCCAGAGAAACTCATTCCTGCTCTCCTCGCTTACAACAAGAGTGCCAATGTGCCCCTGAACAAGAATCAAGCTGTTCGCTATCTCAACTTCATCATCGCCAACCATTTCAAGCCATCTGCTGCCGTGCATGATACTCTCATCTCCATATATGCTTCTCACCCTTCTCGATCAGAGACTGCTCTATTGAAGTACTTAGCCTCACAACCATCCTCTCCGCCACCCTACGACGCGGACTTTGCCCTACGTCTATGCATACAGCATAACCGCGTACAGTCATGCGTCCACATCTACAGTGCCATGGGCCAGTATACGCAAGCGGTCGAGCTAGCTTTGAAAAACGATGACATTGAGCTTGCTGCGCTAATCGCCGATCGACCAGAGGGGAACGACAAGCTACGTAAAAAACTCTGGCTGTTAGTTGCAGAGAAGAAAATCCGTCACTCGGGGACAGAGATCAAAAAAGCCATACAGTTTCTTCGTCGCTGCGAGCTTCTCCGCATAGAGGACCTGATACCTTTCTTTCCTGATTTCGTGGTGGTCGATGATTTCAAGGAGGAAATTTGTACGGCCTTGGAGGATTACTCTCGCCATATCGATTCTCTTCGTCAAGAGATGGATGACTCTGCACGTAGTGCAGAGCAGATACGTAATGATATCGCGGCATTGAATTCAAGATATGTCATTGTCGAACCGGGTGAGAAGTGCTGGATCTGCTTCATGCCATTACTCAGTCGGCAATTCTTCGTGTTCCCTTGTCAACACGCGTTCCACAGCGATTGCCTTGGTAAGAAGGTACTAGATGCGGCTGGTAAGGGGAAGAGAAGACACATCAAAGATCTGCAGGCGGAGATGAATTGCAACACGATATCAGCTGATCAGAAGGAGCAAGTCATTGAGGAGTTGGATGGGATAATAGCCGAAGCATGGTGAGTTTTGTCTCTTCTGTATTTGTCTTAGTCGAGGTCGTTTTCCTCACGAAGCCGGACATTTGGTGTCACTGCTAACTTCTGATGCAGCATTTTATGCGGGGATCACGCAATTAAGCAAATCGATGAACCGTTCATCAATAAAAATGACGATAGGAGGGAATGGGCAATATGACGGAGGGCATGTATTAGCAGCCGGTGTTGGGTTTGCATCTTCGTGCCTCGATCATCCCTTTCGGCTCCCAGGCTTTCCATCGTACTAATTCCTGCGATACACCCACCTACATCCTTGCCCTCTCTTGTCAACCGAGTTCTGATGGCATTCACGATCCACCGATGGGTTGGCTACTGTATAGAGGAGTTGCTCTCGGTTGGCTTTGTGAGGACGTGTTCTGCCGTGCCCCCGGGGCACAAATTCAAAGTACCCACACTCCTGATGTCATTGACAAGTGCGGAGGTCTCGTGACTCCAGTCCAATTCAACCGACTTTGGAATCGTCAAGGAACGGAACCTGCAGTAGTGATGGCTCCCGCTGCACGCTTGCCCCTCCATAGCACTCCCGTGCCCCTGGGACCTGGAAGGGGAAAGGAGGTGACTGCTCTTCAGAGGCTGAACTGATCACACAAGGACGCAAAGAGCGGACTTAGTAGACTGAACACGCATTTCCTTTTCAGTCTTTCTAAGTGTCATTTGTTCTCTACAATTGTACGTGTTCGTCCATAGCCGTACGTCGGTTTGACACTGTTAGTAACGTAGATTTCCAGCATTCTCTATACTACCTTGGGGGCGGCAAGGCAAGGCAAGGTGCTTGAGATAGCGGAGACTAATTGATCCAACGATGTTCCCTTTCCTGCGATGATCCAAACCCAAATTACCTCCTGATTACGATAGCCTCGTTGTCGGTTGCCTCAAGGAATGACACTGTCTGAAAACAAAGAGAAAAATACGTAGAACGACCACAGGGATGAGGCTAGACCTGCATAGCCGAAGGAACTGTTAACGGAGTGTGTCATGAATGAGGAGACATGTATGTGGCTGTTCATCCGCACGCAAACCTCACGCCTCCACCCCCTTTCCCCCCCTAACCTGCGCCTGCTCTTACCATACTTTCCCCTGGGCTCATATTGGCCTGTTCAACGCTGGTTATTACTCAACCATCATCGCCTAGAAGAAAGATTGCAGTCCGCGGGCATTCTGGTATTCTCTTACCGCCGAGAAAAGCTCATATTGAAATTCATTGACTAATACAGGTGTTTTATCCTTCGAAAGAAGAGAAACAAAAGAAGAAGAGAAAAAAAAAAAGAGAAAAAAAAAGAATAATTAGCCCTCCCGAAGATACAACCGAGGTAGGTTCAGCAATGTGTGTACCAGTAAGGTGGATATCTCATAACTAGTCGGTGAAGGAAGAATTAGCCAGCAGTGTACTGTAGGTAGATATATTCCTGCTTGGGTTTTCTTGTGTGTCCCATTTTCGAGACTTGCTAGACTCCTTCGGCATTGTTGACTACCAAGTGCATCACGGACTATAAATGATAGGTACTATTTTTGAAAGTCAAGAACCGTTTGACAAATATGATATCGATCAGGTCGTGGATATAGTAGGAACGTAGACAGGTAAATTAGAAAGTACATATGAGCGAAAGGAGCAGTGTTATGCATGATGGTAGTACACAATGCCGGAGGTAACGTGCCATTTTTTATTTTTGTCTATTTACTGGTTCTCGGGACGGAGGGAGCTGTATCATAGTAAAAAGCAAAATCATTAGCAAATGCGACGGGAATGAAGAAGGAGAAGTTATCGGAAAAAGAGTAAGGTTCAATGCAACTCACCGAACAGCCTTTCCAGCCCTCCAGATCTCCAATTGACGGATATCCTCCATTTCCTTCTCATACTTCTCACGATAGTCCGGCTGAGAGTTGTATTCCAAGCTTCGCTTGGTCTCCTCACCATCCTTAACGCTGTCATAAAGCTCATTGAACAAGGGCTTGAGGTTGTCCTTGAACTTGCTGCTCCAGTCAATGGCGCCACGACGGGCAGTGGTGGAACAAGCAGCATACATCCAATCCATACCATTGGCACCAATCAAGGGGTACAGGGACTGAGTAGCCTCCTCAACAGTCTCGTTGAAGGCCTCACTGGGGGAGTGACCGCGCTCGCGGAGAACCTCGTACTGAGCGAGGAACATACCGTGGATACCACCCATCAAGCAGCCACGCTCGCCATACAGATCGGAGTAAACCTCCTTCTCAAAAGTGGTCTCGTAGAGATAACCCGAACCGACGGCAACACCGAGAGCAATGGCCTTCTCCTTAGCCTTGCCGGTGACATCCTGGTAAACGGCGATGGAGGAGTTGATACCACGACCCTCACGGAAAAGAGAGCGAACAGTACGACCAGAGCCCTTGGGAGCAACGAGGATAACATCGATGTCCTTAGGAACATCAACCTTGGTAAGATCCTTGAAGACGGGCGAGAAGCCATGAGAGAAATAGAGGGTTTTACCCTTGGCTAATTTAGGAGCAATAGCAGGCCAGGTCTCGGATTGAGCGGCGTCGGAAAGCAAGTTCATGACAATTGTACCGCGGTCAATGGCGTCGTTGACTTCGAACAGATTCTTGCCGGGAACCCAGCCGTCTTGAACGGCTTCCTTCCAGGAAGCACCATCCTTGCGGACACCGACAATGACGTTGAGACCGTTATCACGGAGATTCAAGCCCTGGCCGTGACCTTGAGAGCCGTAGCCAATGAGGGCAAGAGTATCATCCTTGAAGTACTCCTGTTTGAAATATAATAAGTATATGCAAGAGAGAGTTGAGCAATTGCTCGAAATAGTGGGGGGGTTCAAACAGCAAGCAATAGCTCCATCGTGCACAGCTGACGAGGCAGATAAAAGAAAGACGACTTACCAAAAGCTTCTCTCTAGGCCAATCCTCACGCTCTAGTTGGAAAAAGTTAGCAATTGAAGGGATTTGAATAATCCAATTCCGTGTGTCCCGCACCATCACAACAACGTATGGGCGCACGCGCTTTGTTGACTGCCAATCAATCGCAAAAGCAAGGAAAGCAAAAAACTCACCGTAAACAACCTCCTTAGTCCCAGCAAAGTCAATGGTCTTCACACCACGAGTCTGCTGAGCAGCTGGAACAGCAAAGGCAGCTCTAGAGACAGTAGCAACCGCAGGACGAGTCACAGTAGAGGTGACATAAGTGCGTCTGGAAACGGCAGTAGCTCTAGACGAGAAGCCGCGAACGGCAGAGCCACGGAGAGCCTTAGGAAGAGCACGAGCAGCAGACATTGCTAGAGATGGAAAAATCCTTGTAATTGAAGGAGGATGGTTTACAGAGTCGCGGAAATGATATAAAATTGAAAAAGAAGAATAAAAGACTTGAAGTTGAAAAAAATTGATAATGTTACGGCCAAGCGGGCTTGAACTGGATGATGAGAATAAGATCCGTGTCTTCTCTCTGACTGATTGGGCTTCCTCGTCTGACTCCTTCTTTTGTCTTTCTCGGCTCAAGCTTTGCTTATTCGGCTTGAAATATTTCTAAATTGTTTACCTTTTCGGGTATAGTCCCTTCCGGTATCGGAACTGGTGAGTCAAACCGGGACATGTCTAAATAAATGACACTATATTCTAACTACCTTCACTGCTCGTCTTGGCATTGCTCAATACGGCATATACCGACATACGCCAGTTGAACAGTTGTGCAGTTATATGCTGACGGCATATGTCAGTTGGTATATGACTATCGGAGCTGCGTCATGTACCTCTTACTTCTTTCTATTCGCATCATCGATCAAAAAGTCATTGACTGCGCATACTCAATTAATATATCATCATCATCATCATCAGCAGCAGCAAAAGCAACGACAAACAGCGGTATTAGCATGAAGTTAAAGGAGTCAGATTTACCATCACTATGACCGATAATGGAGTTATCCCAAGTCCGCTTCCTCTGACTCCAGCAGCGGTCCGTGAAGCTCACGCCCTAATTAAGCCATATATCCACAAGACACCTCTTCTCATCAACCAAACTCTCAATAGACTCGCTTCCAGCAGTCAGAATGAAACTCAGAAAGCCATCCCTAAAATCAACTTCTTCTTCAAATGTGAGAACTACCAACGAATTGGCGCTTTCAAAGCTCGAGGAGCTTTCCACGCCGTCCTACGCTTGATTGAACGCTTAGGTCTCGAAGAAGTCAAGCGGCGGGGCGTAACGACGCATAGTTCGGGAAATCACGCTCAGGCTCTCGCGCTTGTTGCGCATACTCTGGACATACCGGCGTACATTGTCATGCCAAGTATATCTACTCCCTCAAAGATCGCAGGCACTCAATCGTACGGTGCTGAGGTTATTTTCAGTGGATCGACAAGTGAAGAGCGCGAAGCAGTTGTCGAGAAAGTCATTGCTGAAAGAGGAGCCATTCTCGTTCCACCGTACGATCATGAAGACATCATACTCGGGCAAGGAACGACAGGATTGGAGTTAGAGGAGCAGTATAGTCATTAGACTAGGAGGAATGGTGATGACAGGACGAGGTCTTGGTTCATTGACTGCCTTTTCTACCAAAGACTCA
>JAGYHZ010000097.1:0-17714 GCA_024244195.1 Ascosphaera aggregata | reverse complement strand
GTTATGTGCGGCCGCAGCATATCTCCAACAAGCAATCTGAAAAGCAGTCCGGTTGAGCTGGCGAAGCGACCCGTGGAAAGATGGGATGGGGGAGACCATAGTAGGTAGAGCTGCTTTACCGGGGCGATACCTGCTTCTTTGCCGAAGAGATCTATGGTTCTCCCACTGTAGTCGGGGTCTGGGGATTCATTATGCCACCTATCGCAATCTCCAGTCAACGTAGTAGTAGTACTACGTACAATGTATATAAGGTGTACCATGACGAGCTTAGGAGTGACACTCAACATATAAGTAGACGTGTTAGCAGCACATGCATCATACACGCATGATATATGAATTAAGAAGTGTCGAATGAGAAAATGCATTCTGTCTGTTGCCTATGAAGAGAGGGAGAAGAAAAGCGGCCAAGCCTCATCACTCCTTCAGTCAGACTGTTAATCTCGCCCCTAGGAGGACCAACGTTGAAATATACCATCAATACCCAATGTGATGTCCATGATGCATGCCTGTAGCTCCTTGGAACAAAATAAGTGTGTTATTCAAGGCCAACAATCCTGCAACGGCTTTGCACTCGGTCATAACCACCTTCATCAAGACCATTTGATGAACCTTGTAACCGGTCGTCCCGTTGAAATGACCCGCTGCTGCCACAGCTCCGCCACCTGAGATCAGGAGTTGCCAAGCCCTCTTTCACGTAGAATACCTCACTGAGAGCAGCATGGTCGCGAAACACAGTGGAGGTTCTTCGACGAACCAGTGCCTACTCAATCCCCCAGACAGCATCAGAGATCATTCTTCGGCACGGAGGGAAAGAGATTCGGGTTATTCAACCGCTCTCTATTCCGTCTTGCAACCTCTCTGTTGCGTATGCGATCCAGCCTCATCTGATAGAATATACTGCAGCGCGTTGCCTGTCAGTAATCGTAGGGCGGCACCAACTTTGAACCACTCACTTGTGCAGCGCAAATATGCGAGGACTCTCAGCTGCTGGCTGTTTTGGCCCCTCGGAGCTCCTAATTTGCAAAGACTTAATCTGGGAGAGAGAAGTCAGCCCTCAATCACATACGTGCTGTCTGATCCGAGAGAAGATGGAGCACATGCCTTATCATTTTTCTCCTTTTCTGAACTTTTTGCGTCCTCGTCCTTCTTGTCCTCCTTGCCTTTCTGATCTTCATCGCCCTTACACCCCTGCTCTGCCTTTTCGGCAGCCTTTCGCTTCATCTTCTCCTCATATTCAATTTTCACTCGCTCGATTTCGCGATCAAGAGCTTCTTTCCGTTTTCTGGCAGCTTCAGCTTCAGTATCAACGATTGGGGAAGCAAATCCGCGATCTTCCAAATGAATTGGACACACATAGAAAAAGTCCTGATGCCCGTGTCAGCGACCGTAGAATCTCCTCAATTCTTGACTTGACTGCGCATCTTGTGTTTAATCATCGACGCACTCTATTATCAGGCGTTATCAATACACTGGTGCAAGGCTTGTAGCATATTTCACAGCTCTTTGCGCTGACTTCCGCCACTTTCCTGTGGTGCCACACATTTGGTAGAGACATTATCTCCAATGTTCTCTATGGCAGTTGTTCGACCATTTGATTGTATGTTTTAAAGGGGTCGATAAGTCGAGAAAATGTGATACAGCAACAGTCGAAGCTGCAAAAGTACGAAACAACTAAGCTTAAATCGCGCTCCGCAATCCACGCAACAGACGTTCCCAATCTCCACACCAGAACATGATATGGTACTACAACTTGCAAATCAATGATATGGAAGCATATTGGACGGGTATGGACAGTGAAGCTGGGTCCGATATGGATTAAATTGAGAGGTGCGGCTTGAAATCAGTACGGTTATGGACACGACTAATAGTGTTTAGATACAGTATCTCGGCTTCCTATGGACGGCGCCAACCGTGAAAAGTGCTTTATTCGGTGACAGCCTCACGAATGGTGCTCAAAGAGTTGGACTTCATAATATTATCCAATAACTTGGCGTTCGTCTGCTGTGCGCGACGCTTTGCATCAAGCCAGACCATGAAATCACTGTATGACTGCGGCATCACTTGAATATCCTTCTTTGTGCAGAAGGTATAATGAAACACGCCGGTCGGTTTACGCTTACCGCCAGGGGTGTCTCTGACTGATGAATCCACACGGATTTGCATCTTGGTGAAGTTTTGACACTCCTTTCTCTTTGGTTCCCTGCTCGTCACAGATTCGGTGAATGATACTGTCGATCGAGGTATAGTTGGCTACCAACAGGTACCGGGTTGTCGAAAGTGCTGGGGCCGAGAGAAAGGAAGGTCGGCCGAGTTCCCGCTGCTGTTGATGCACAGCAGAAAGCAAGCTCAAAAGTTTGCTGTAGCAGATATCCACCGAATATCATGAAGTTGTGCAGGTTCCTTAAATTCTGGCTGCATTATTTGTACTCTCTTCAGCACCGACTCTTGCATGTAAATGACATTCGGTGGGCGTGTGAGCGAGTTGTGAGAATCCATAGAAATTGTGAGAATTTACTCTCTTCCGTTGGCTTTTAGTCTTTGTTTCATTGCATGACTGCTGCTTACCCGAGTAGGCCATCTCCTTCTGCCACATTTAATGGATTATAGTGCTCTCTTCATCATTGGGCCCCTCACGAGACAAGTGGCGTGCCCGCATCTCCTTCTTCGCCAGGTAATTCTTCTCCCCCTTTTGAAAGATCTGCCGTTCTTCCTCAGTCTCCAGAAGCAATGGAGTAATTGAGACTGGCCTAAAGATTTTTAGTCAGCTAACTCTGTGCTTGAATATCTTCGGGATGACAGCATGGTAGCCTGACTTTCTTGTTGTAGGATCAAGGGAGACCATGGTGAAAGCGCAGGTAATTTGAACATCTTCAGGCTTCATTCGCTGCCCCTCTATCGGCAATCTTGCGACTTGCAGCGAAACCTCCATACTTGATCGGCCCGTGACATAGGTCACTTTGCCGCTGAGCTCCAAATCGCATATCTCCTTCAAGGGATATTCCATGACGATCCGATCAACCGCGGCTGTCACTGTCATGACAGAATCACCCGTATGTTTGTACGCCACCATGCCAGCCAAACCATCTAGGTCCATCAAAATTGATCCTAGCCTGAGTAATATAATCAGTAATCCACCAATCTTCCTGATGTCAATCAGGCAAATCGTACCGGATATGGCCAGCTGAGTTCAAGTAGTTATCAAGCAGCCATGGATCTTGGGCCAAAGGTAGAATCTGTCAGATAATCAGCCCGCATTCCTACATCCTTCTGAGCGGAAAAAGACAAACAGTCGTAATGCTACTGTCACTCATTCTCTTCGGGCTCAAATCCGTCTATGGAGCCTCTTTCATAGAAGCGGGCTCGGTGCCGTTGGCCGCTAGCTTCGCGACATCACGACGAGCTCGAAGCGCTTCGGCCCAAGGTATCTTCGTCCTTGCTGCCCGAACGGAGTTGTATCTTGCCCTCAGAGTATGATTGGGTGGTATATTCCCTTGCAAAAACCGACTAGTTGCAATCAATCGTTAAGGCAAGGATGGGCCAGTGCGACTTTGGCCGAAGAATTCCGAGTTGCGGCGTTGACAGCCGATTAAGCGCATGCTCTGCCCGCAGAGCTGTGATGAAAAATGGAAACATGAAGATGTGATAATCCTTCGGAGACTCGATTGTCGTCTGGCTTTAACCAGTAATCGAATAGTAACAAGGAAAGTATGCTTAGGATATAAAAGCGCCCCATAGCTTGAGAAAAGCCCATCCCAAGGACCATGGAATGTAGCCGATCTGCCTTGCCCATTGACAAACTCATCGCGCGGCCGGGCGTGAGAGCTCAAGCGTGCTAGAGCATCACGAAAAATTTCATAGCACACTTCACACTGATTGGAGTATTTTCAAATACTGATGCATTCGTATCTTCATATATATCCAACAAAAGAAAGGTGCCACATTATTATAACTAAGACGCTCGACGGGTGGCATTCACATCCAGTAAATAGGTACAGCGAAGCGGACCACGGCATTGAAGAACCAGAAGGTTTATGGAGATGAATAGGAAATTCAATTATGATGGGGTGGTTTAGGGCAAGCCGTCGCAAATAGTCATCGTACTTCAGATAATCCAAAGAAGTATCGAAGCCCAGACCGCGGCAAGTAGGTACGATGCAGGTTGCAGTCCTGTTGCTATGGACTCATGCGAATCCGCTTGAAAGGTCTCGAGACTACCACTCGTTGACGATGGGGGTGGTGAAGTAATGGTGCTTGCAGGCGCCTGTTCAGTGGTGATGCTCGAAGGCGTCCCTTCAGTAGTCGCTTCGGGTTCCTTCGCCAAGGTGGTAGCTGGAGGATCATATCTTCGGTTGGCCATTCCTGTCAATGAAGTTAGGTGTGATTCACCAGAAGCCCGGTCTGAGCAAAGATCCTTACCTATACGATTTTCATCCCAATCGAACACGGTGTATAGGTTCTTCAGTAATACATCTCCTACAAGCCATACGCCGTCCCCCCAGACATTCTGAGTGACGATATTCGAATAGCAATTGGCACTGTTTGGAGCAGTTTGCGCGCCAACATAATCCTTCGGAGAAATCGTAAAGTTGGTGCCCGAGAAAATGATCTGAACTTGATCTTTCGTATCGCAAGGAACGATGTAAGTGTTTTGAAGGTGTATATCTCCTACTTCTTTGGAGCCCTTTATAGAGCTGTGGAGTTTGGCATTGTCTTTCTCGGGGAGAAGGACATAAGATGTACCAGTATCGATTATAGCGACATGTTTATCAAATTTCACGGGATTTCCGTTGACTGCAAACCCTTCAATAGGAATTCGCCAGTCACCTGCGTTATCGACGATTGAAATGTAAGTCAAATTCCCATCGATTCTCGACTTATCAATGCCGCCAAAAATAACCTCGCCATCCTTCTCTTCGTCGTGTCTAAAGAGGTTGATACCAATAACATTCTGCTTCAAAGATTTGGCGGCCACCACTGACTGCATCAATGATGGCGGATGCTGATCTGCTTTGGCGTATCCAATTCCCAAAATCCCATCAATCGGAAAACCCAGGAACTCGTCTGATGCAGACGTCGCAAAGCCATGTTCGAACTTCACGCTCATATCTCCAACGGTTATGGTGTTGTTGATGTAGTCTCCAGCGACTTTGCCGGTTCCATATGTCACTCTAAAGGGACCTTCAGAAGGGCTATTACTGTCAATCGTATCCCGCTGCTTGCATGCTCTGCTTTGACAAGCAGAGCTCATGACCCAAGTGTCGGGCGCGCCGCTATCCAGGAGCAGACGCACTTTCTGCATATCTGGTCCGATTCTAGCTTCGATTATATAAGACGTATCAGAGCCATCATTATCTAGAGGCACACTTCCGGGCAGAGTTGTCTTGTCTGCCTTCACACTAGATGGCAGTTCTTGGCGTGACTATCGAGGATACGTTAGCGTCGAAAGTAGGAAATGACATTTGAGAGTTGGGTGTCCTTCCTTACCCGTTTCACCTTTTTGAGCCCATATTTGATGACGGAACCATCAGGGTTATAGCTCGACCTGATATGTGCATTCTCATCTGCGAAGAGCAATTCGGAGCGTTTCAGTGGGAGAAATGCATGCACAGGAGATACTAGAATGCCATATAAGACCCACTCCAAAGCATACATAATGGGTATGGCTTGTCCGACAAACTCGAGGAACGTCTGCCGAATTGCTTCTCTATTTTGAATGGACCGACGAAGATGAAGGGAAGGTCTCTTCGTGTAAACTGCCGGCTCACGCTTGAACTGCGTTGTGAATGCCAATAACCGGACAGTGTGGGAAGACACCTTAAGCGTCTGGTCAGGAGTCGGAAGTCTAGAGCAAACCAGCCGCTTGAACTGCTCGGCCGCTCACTCAGGCCCGTCGTGATGAGTTCAACGGCAAAAAAAAAAAATAAAAATAAAAATAAAAAAAAAAGAAAAGAAAAAGACAACAATGCGGGGATTCAGCGGCTCGTCATTTGTCCAAAAATGCATAAAAGCAAGCAGCCATGGACAGAGATCATCAAGAATAAATTATAAGAAAGGAGGTGGAGAAGTCAAGCGAAGTACCTCTTTGAGATGACATCGACTGCGAGTCCGAAGAACAATACCATACAGTCCGGGAAAAGTTCTAGATTGATACAGCGACTTTCTTGTAGCACGAGTAAATCAGTGTTTTTGTTGTTTTAGAGGATCAGGGGCTTTATCGATCCGGGTAAGCCGAGTGTGATTGGCCATTGATTCAGTCCATGGGCTCGCCTTTTTGACTTGGGTCTCAGTCATGACAGTCTCGACTGCGAATAGTCAAGAAAGCTGACATCTCGCTGTGCAATGTTGACATGTAAGAGGCAAGGCGACGCATCCTTCTCCCGGCCTTCCAAAGGAAGATGCATGAATCTTTCCGATGACAAAAAAATAAAAACGACTGTCTCCGTCGTACAACCAATCGATTGTCTGAGCCAGCCAGACTTACCAATTGAATTGCGTCCCGAATTAACTTCCCTCGACCCCATTGAGACATTACTGAGCACTTGGACCCTAGCGGCGGTCACGAATCATCGTGCAGTTGGCAAATGTCTCTCCGTATTTCGTAAGTCTCCAGTAGTTCGGAACGCGCAACTTCGCCCACGACGCCCCGCAGCCGTGACTCACCAAGGTGGTCCGGAATGCCGAAGTAATTCAGCGCAACAGGAAGATCTTTTCCAAACCCATGATCAATCTCACGAAAGCCCTTCGTGTACTGGCATAGGGGCCTGCCGAATGGACCGATTGGGTCGATTCACGGTTTCCCAGAGGAGGTTTGTTGTACGTACAAGTACATTTGTACAGTACGTAGCTGTAGCTGAATGAAAAGGCGACGATTACGCAACCTCCTGTAATGTTCATGTTGGTTAGTTGTGCCACTCAGCTGTGGGTTAGGCATAACATCTGATCCATCGTGAGGCAGCTCAAGACCCGGATCCCACTTAGTACGTACATTCAAGAGTGATCGTCGTCCTTCCTTCATCGTTTCCTGTTTTGTTTCCCTTATCCCGGTGTTCGGTTCGCATCCAGGAGTCTGAACTCGTGAGACCCAGGTTTCAATATGGCTGCTTACTGTGTAGCAGTTCCCGCCCTGTAAAAAAGCTGGGGGGACCGAAGCAGGAGCGAAAGCAGGAGGAGGGAAGAAGAAGAAGCAGCAGGGGTCGCTGTGCCTCAAAGCGATGCTTGGGATAAACCCCAGACAACTGGCTGCCCTTTACAAGTGTCTGGTGTTGCCAAGTTTGAATCCTAAGCTGATGCGCTTTCTCATGCGCATCGAGGGGTTCCTCCCTCTTCAATGACTTTGACTCAGTACCGCAACTGCTGTTCGCATTTTGCGGGACGTCGTGAAGGTCTGGGGAGGAGGTTGATGGCGCCACTGCAAGCTTCAACCAGAAGCTCCTGTCTCTACGATCTGAGAGCAAGTTGAGCAGGATACCTGCAGCCTACCGGGACGGTGGAGAGCGTTTGGAGAGAGCTCCTAGAAATGCCTTCCTCGTCTTCCTGTTTTTCATTGTACATGTTGAAACTGCCAGCAGGATTTCGCCACATATGGATTGCATACATATGAAAAGCCCTTGTTGTTTCATGGTAAAGGATCCTGGGGGCGTATAATGCCTAGGACAAGCACACCAGATTGGCTTGGGCGATCATCAGTCTCATCATCATTGACAGCCGGGCAAACTCTGCGACGACGTTCAATTTGAGCTACTTGGGGCTGTCGGTGTACCAGTGATGCCGCTCCAGGAGTCCCTAGCAATTGAGGAGACTCGTCCATCAGAGATATTACCTTCGGTAAATGAGACGCTGGTGATCCTCTCCTGTGCTGTTTCTCTATCAAATGGATCAGAAAATTGGTCAATGGTCACACTGGGGGAGGCAACTTCGTTTGCTCTCCCAGCTACTGTGTATATTCCCTGAGACATGCTCTCTTCTCCACTCTCTGCATCGGGCTGATCACTTGGCGTGTCTGGGAAAACTGGAATTCTCATGTTCCTTTTCGGTGAATCCCCTGATTCGAGGTTGGACATGAAGCGGAAATTCACGATCGAGGCTCTAAATTGACGAGAGCTACATTCAACGTGAGCACATTTTCCAGACGTGAAAGTGATAACTTCAGGGAAAGAGTCTCACCTCGTGGTTTTGAAGGGATTTCCATGCTCAATGCGCTTCATACGAATACTGAAGGCACGGGCTTGGAGTTGATCATCGCTTGCAAGTCGCTGGGCGAGCTGTAAGATATCAGCTCAATGATCATTGGCCTTAGGAGAGCCCATAAGGAGGGTTAGTGGTGGTCACACCCACCTCGAGATCACTGCCAGCAGCAAAAAGGCCCCTCCTCTCACATTCACTTTTTAACTCTGATGTGCTTTTTGAGGAATACAGAGCAACGGTATCTACTCCTTTTGCCGGCTGTGCAGATTTGACACCAGTTATGTGTAAAGAACGACGAGGCATATACAGCTTGTGAACTGTCTTCCTACTGAAGACTGACAAAAGGCGAATCGAGCTCGCTGAAGGTGTTGCCATGATGGCTCTCGTTCCAGCCGGCACGAATATCTGACGACAAACTTCTTTAAATAAGAGGTAATTACCGGGCTCTGTATGTTTGAGCACGCACTAAGAGCGATGACACTGCTCAACAACCGAAGGACAGAGGAGATATCCCATGCTGCATTCTTATACAAGCCCTTCCGCTGCCTGCTTCCATCATGGCATCATCGTCATCATCAGGCCGCACTAGAATTGTGACCGTACATCTTCGAATCACGTTGGATCAGAGGAAGTGAGCAACTCCCGAGGGGTTCAGTCAAAGTACCTCCTAATTCTTCAACGAGATGGCCCAGACCGAACGACGACGAGACGGTATACTTCCGAGGCCTATATAGCAGGGAAAGACTCATCAACATCAGATCACATACCTGGATGGACGAGCGGCATTTGATAAGTCCAATGGAATTGGCAGCTTCCCCGGACCCCGCATTCAGAAGGTTGCCCTCAGCTGACAGGAAAGGTTGCATGAAGTGATGTGATGAATGTATAGGCAAGCCGATGTGATGTTGTGATATGCACTAACAGCGAAATCCCACCTACGAGGTCGAGTAATCACGCTCTAAACCCTCACATGAGTCGTCGGACTGTGATTATTCTCAATAATAGTCCCAGAGTCGAGCCCTACGTCTCTTGTATTACTGCTTGTTCGGGGATCCCTCAAAACGCTAAGTAACGGGCGGAACTTCTGAAGCACTTCCCAACGTGAGATGTAGCGTCTGAGTAACCCATGATGAACTCTTGTATACGCTATGTCTGGCTGATCAATTCAAGCACAATCCCTTTGGAATCACCATCGCCCTACTCCTGCTGTAGATGGCAAACCGACACAGCCGTGCTGCAGCATATGCCGGCACTTGTGCTATCTGCCGTATCGCAAAACACGGGCAATTGTCGATTCCTTTTGTTTAGCACAAACAATTCAAGGAAGGTACAGGATTATCACTTGCAACTGGCAACTCTTACGCTCGTCAGGGGAACAGCATACCCGCAACGTCGAACGCTCTTCTTAAGGACTCATGAGTTCACCAGTAATTGAATCCCGCGGCCAGAGGGCGCAAGTGGGTATGACGCGGTGCGGTAAAAGCAGACTCGAAATCATTACTGCGGGGTATGAAATTGCAGGAAAGGTTGTGAGACCCGTATCGATAGCCCCTGCAGGAGCGCGAGTGCGATTGTCGCAGCTGCAATTGCGGTCCTGACATGAGATCGCCACTTGTTCCTTCCCGACAGCAGGACATTGGCACGAGGCAATGGCCTGACACATGTTCGTTCACGAACGAGATACCGATTGAACAAGAGTTGTCACAATGACCCGTTGGCTTGGAAGACGAGGTTGATTCGATACAAACTACCGTCATTGTGGCAGGCATGAGTTACAACTTGGCTGGGACTGCGCCACGCTTGTTACGTGTGACGCGGCGAGCGTAAGGATGTGAACCAGATGTTGGAACCATATGATCAAGATCGCCCGTGTTGACGAGATCGGGAGTGATCTGGTCCAGAGATGTTATGCCGACAAGTCTCATTGACGTCTCGAGTTCATCTTGCAAAACTGTAGGTGGGGTGAGTGTCATTCAATCAATCAGTCAGTCAGTCGTGTTTCTCCCGTCAAATGCATGTCGTGGAATTTGGGGGTGAACCCACTATCAAACAGCTTCTCAACGCCCTCCTGTCCATATGCATTGGCGTAAAGTGCTGGCCGCCCAACTCCAACAGCTGTTGCGCCCAAGCAAAGAGCCTTGAGGATATCGGTGCCTCGTCTAATTCCGCCATCGACGTAAACTTCCATTTCGTCAAAGACAACCGGACACCGTCTCTGCAATTCCAGGAGAATCAAGATGGATGGTGGCGTGGTATCCAGGTTACGTCCGCCATGATTGCTCACGTAGATACCATCCATCTTTGCATTCATTGCAAGGATCGCATCGTCGGCGGACATGACGCCCTTCAAAATAAGTGGTAGCTTGGTCTTACTCCTCAGCCAGTTCAGTGTTTCCCATGTTAGCCCTGGGTCTATTCCTCCTGATAGGAGTCGACCGATGCCGCCGCCCTGATCATCGTTTCTCCCGGATGCTTCCTTGGTCAATTGCTGAAGCGCGTCATCTTGAACTCTCAAACGCTCATCATCTTCACGTTTACCAGGCCAAGCTGCATCGACTGTGACGAAGATGGCACGAATCGCGGGATTATTCGCACACCTCTTCAAAGCCTCCTCAGTCCTTGCCGCATCTTTGTTGACGTAAAGCTGGAAGATATAGCTGACTTCAGGAGCTGATGCAATAATGTTTTCCAAGGGGACGGAGGAATAGTTGGAGACCCCATGAATTAGCTTGCGCGATTCGCAAGCCTTTGCAATGTTACATTCTCCGTCGGGATGAGCCAACTTGGCCATCGATGCAGGGCTCACAAACAGTGGCAGACTCACCTCATGCCCGAGCATTGAGGTCTTCGTGCTGACAGTCCGAACATCGTGCAAAACCCTTGGACGTAGCCAGACACGATTATACAGTGACTTGTTCGCATCACGCGTTATGACATCAGTAGCCGCACTTGCGTAGAATGCATATGCCTTAGGGCTCAGGACTTCTTTGCCCGCCTTCTGAAAGTCATCCGTGCTAATAATACTTGACAACGGAGGGTGCTTGGTGGTTCCTTGTGATGTCCCTTTTGGATTGCGATGCCGAGCATCCGGTCTAGTCAACCAGTCATCAGTGACGGTTGATTTGTCAAGCCGACCGACGCATCTCTCAATGCCAAAGAATTCATCAATTATCTCTAGCGGATAAATCTTCGAGTAGACTCCAGTCGCATCATGACCAGCACATGCAAGAACTGTTTATTCACGAATGAATTAGCTCCATGCGAATGGATTAACCCCCTGTAGACATCCAACCCACACTCTGGACCGCCTCTATGGTCAACAAAAAAACCTGTAACATCCCACACCTTCCCATGAATGACGACCCAGCAATCACTCGGTTGCGAATGCTGAGCAACCTCTGATACTGCAATCAATCGCTGATTGGAAACCATATCGCTAGCGCGAACACGACGCACACAGTCAATGTGATTCAATGTCCAAAATCAAGTCTTTCCTCACCAATGTGTCAACGATTACCTTGTTAGCTCGAATGCAACAAAACAAGCCTTTGCAGATCCAAATCCCCCATATCCAAATACGTATATCTATATATACGTGAATACTCTCTGAACAGCCTCTCACCGGGATGGCATAGGATGGAATGGGATGGGGGTAGGGAAGTGTGTCTCCTCAACGGTCACCATCACATTTGCTCCCTTCAACATAGGCAGATGCTAATATGCAATAGTGGGAAAGTCGAGTCCCTCTCTCTTTATATCCTCAACCCCATCTCTAGCTTTCATCACCACGTCCAGCCCCTATCTACAGTACTTATTCTCACTCCCGAAATTCCCCAATACAGCATTCAGTGGCAAGAGCCTAGTCTGTTTTAGGTCTAGTCAGGAACTTGGGTGCGACTTAGTGCTAGACGGGCCGTGGGATTTCTTCGCTAATTAGCCTGTGGTGTCGATTTAATGCTTTGGCTGGGTGTAGTGGGAGTGGAAATACTGATATTGGTGCGTGTCAATAACTCGATTGCATGTCTTGTTTTTCTTGTTCCTTATTTGCTGATAGACGACGTCACAACCACCACTACTACTATCAATGGCTGATATGCAGTAGAGCATTGAGAAGTGCTGCTGAAGAGATATCAATCTTTTCTACCTTTACGCTGTTACTCGCAGATGATCTGTTCTTCGCCTTCAGTAGCTCTCTTTGGTCTGAAAGCTGCATACAGGAAGATTCCCTTCTATCAAGGTTAGAATTGGCGTTGCGCTGGTCGCAAGAAAGCACACTGAAAGACAATCAGCATTCGGATGGCCCTCGAGATAGCTAGCATACGTCAATACTAGTCTGCAATGCAATCACTTACTCTGTCTGTTATCAGTTCTTCAGACTTGTGCTTCGGCCTCTTCAAGGAGTTCGTTCAACAGTAGTTATCTTGCTTCATTTTTTCGACAGTCGGTCCGCTCGATGACCACGTCAGCAGCAATGCCAAAAACTCAACGGCGACTGAGATATGCAGATGTAAGATCAGAAGGAATGGAGAAAAGTGATTACTAGTGCTTGCAAGATCAATGGACTGGTACTAACCCGTGACAGGTGGCTATTAATCTTGGTGACCCCGTCTTCACGGGGGAGTATCACAGCAAAAAGGCTCATGAGAGTGACCTTGAAGATGTCATTCAACGTGCCGTCGATGTTGGCTGTCTGAAACTCATGGTCACTGGCTCTGCCTTGGATGAATCGCGCCAGGTTGTTGAAATAGCAAGAGCTCACCGTACGACGCACTCTACATGTTCTTAAACCATGCACCTCCCAACATGTCTTGCCAATGACGCTTCTCGGTTTGCGCCGGGGAAGCCATTCTGTTTTGTATTGGAATTTTTCTAACTCATTGACAGGTGGCATCTGCTATGCCACAATCGGAGTCCACCCGTGCACTTCCAAATCCTTCGACGACTACCCTGGAGGACCCCAAAAGATGCTTGATGAGCTGCGCACGCTTGCTTTAGACGCGAAAATGGATGGCTGTGCAACAGCGTTTGGAGAAATCGGACTTGATTACGACCGCCTATTTTTATCTCCCAAGGAGCCGCAACTCAAGTACTTCGAGGCCCAACTTGACCTCGCGGTCGAAATTCAGCTACCTCTTTTCTTACATTCCCGTGCAGCTGCAGAGGATTTTGAGAGGCTGCTTACCCCGCGTCTTGCTAAACTTCCTAAGAGGGGCTTGGTACATAGCTTCACTGGCACACTTGATGAGATGAGACGATTGGTAGGCCTAGGACTGGACATTGGCGTGAATGGTTGCAGCCTCAAGACGCAAGAGAATTTGGATGTCGTAAAGGAAATACCCCTCGATAGGCTACAGCTTGAAACTGACGGTCCCTGGGTAAGTAACCTTACGTATCTTTCTCTTTCTTCTCTGTATTGAATGTTCTGTATCTTTGCCTCCGTAAACGTCACTTAGGCGATTGACTAACAAGCTGCAATTCTACAGTGCGAGATCCGGCCATCCCATGCTTCCTTCAAATACACAGCAGAAGCTCCAGAGTTGCCAAAAGCAGTCAAGAAAGAGAGGTGGGCAAAAGGATGCATGGTGAAGGGACGAAATGAGCCGTGCTCCATAGTCCTTGTAGCACAGGTTGTTGCGGCAGTGAAAAAAATCCCTGTTGAGGAAGTCTGCGAAGCGTAAGTCCATGTCCTCGCTGATATCGGTGATTTCTTTGTTTGACATTGCATGTCACCTGGCCAACCCCGCATTTCTGCATCTCATTGTAGTGTGAGATGATACCTGGCTAACACACTGACAAATCATTCCTAATTCGTACTGAGTCCTTCTTTTCACAAACAGGGCTTGGAACAACTCCATCCGGATGTTTGGGCTTGGTGAATTGACGAAATAACGGACGAGCACCCAAACACAGACCATGAACGTCAAGGTGATTCCGTTGACGAGGGAAGTTGGTCCGGTTTGCTACAAACTACGACATGTATCGGACACGTAGACCTGGCGTGTGTTCTTGCGTTGGCGCTGCATGTCGTCATATCCGCTGCGAGCGCGAATCCACTCCGCAACTACAATTCTTCCTGAGTTTGAATAGATGCTGGACGGGATCAGCTCTTTCTTCGTTTTTTATTCCCATACCCGATTACAAACAAAGCAGCCATTGGTACACGAGCAAAGGGAAAAGGAAATGATGAAAGAGATCTATCAGCAATGAAAACCCGCAGGATGCACCAAGATCGAAGCTCTTCATCCACGTCTTCCACGTTTGCATATGGTAATGAATCGATGCTAAACACAGCATAATGGCGTTGTCACAAGGAGTCAAAGTACGAGAAAGCAAGGTCTTTCTATCTGACGAGGCCGGGGCTGCTATGTAAGTCACAACAGCCAGAACTCCACTATGTGATGGCCCCTATGGAAAAGCAACGTTCATTATGTGCATTACTGGAGTACTATACGGCCGGCCTTGGCCAGACCGATTGCAAGTTACCAATCAGATTCAGGAAGAAGGAAGGCAGAAAAGAGCTGGAGCAAAAAGTAATGTCACGGCGGGCAGTCCAGTTTCGTGTGTAGGCTACGGCCACCATCATACCTTCCCGTGGCGGCCACGGAAAAGACTTTCAAGTGCTTCAAGTTCGTCTCGGCGAGTAAGGAGAAGTTACGTCCTGATGTATATCCGTTCCGCCCATCGTTCCATGGCGAACAAACCAACTCAGTTCCACACAACGATGACCGCCAAAGTCCGTTTGAAGTTCTTCTTTCATGGCCTTTCCTGCTGCCCTGCCCTGCTCTGCCCTGCCCTGCTCTGCCCTGCCTTTCGTCTCTTCCTGTACTTGTCTCTCATTCTGACTTTGACTCTTTGCCTTCTTTCAAACTTTTTTTTTGGTTTATTTTGCGCGCACAACAATCCATCTTTTCCCTTCTTTTTCGACGGACTATTGCCAATCACATTCACCTTCACCTTTGCCACTCTTCATACACTGACACCATACTATTCTGCGACTTCCTTTGTTCCTTTTATACTCCAGTCTTTTCATTCGGTGCTCTTGTGCGAAGAAATCACGAGCTCATCAGATTCAGCCAGTTTTTTATCTGTGTGCTCCCCGAACGGAGTTGCAAGTGTCGTCCCCGTACGCTACTCAACGCTACGCAGTACTTATAATACTGAGTACGACGCATTGCGACAATTTATCTTGAAGCCGTCTTTTTCAGACGATATTGAGCAGAAGAAAGCGAAAAGGATCAAAGAGATCTTCGGATCGTCTGCCATTCATTTCAGCTATCATTGCCATCAGCTTTTGTTCATCTCCCTTCCGATTTTATTCCACCTTCATCTTCTTTCTCATACTCTTTTAAAAAAAAGGAGATTCTGACTACCGCCGTCAAAATGAATCTATGAATTTGGAAAAGACGTTTACTTCGTCCTCAATCTGAGAGACGAGATTTCCTCTCTGTTTCCACATATCTACCTCCTGCATTTCCAGATCTGCTCTATTGACATTGCATCAAATCTGCCCCGATCCGCACAGCACTGCAACAATCCTCAATCTTTCCGACTTTATCCCTGTTACTGCTGCTACGTCACTTTGAGTTCGCAGGATTGACGATTATCTGGGGTTTCTGTCTCAGGAAAAGGAGCCCAGCTATCAGGATTGCCCGCGCACGGCTGTTACAGGACGTCTTCTAGTGGTCCAAAAGAGTCCAAGCCCTTGTGTGCTTCAGTGCCACACATTCGGGGAAGCAATAGGACGAAAGTTACATTCAGTTGTACTTGCTTCAACGCAACCCTACAGCACACAGTCTTCTAAATTTGGTTGACGCTGGGTCCTGTCTTCCCTCGTTTCATTTGTTCCCGATCTCGACTATATAGTTTCCGTTGGCCTGGTCTTTACTGCTATCCTAGGCCTGTCTCTACGTTCATATCGGTCTAGACAAGTTTACACTCTACCAGCTATGAGCAACGACTCTTGTACGACACTGGTTGCCGGCAACCTTCTTACGCCACACGCTCTTTCACCTGTCTCAAGCCGCCGTTTTGGTATGCCTCTCGCTTTAGTTTTCTGATTCATGGCTCCGATCTTGGAGCCCCTGCATCTTTGTGATAGTGGTTCTTTTTTCGCGCATGCTTGCAAATGACCGCCATTCTGCATTGCAGTCTTCTGATTACCCAGCAGATGCAGAAAGCGACATCAATCCTTCCCCGATCGATACGAGCTGTTCTAGTCGGCCTTCTACACCGTTCTACGATGGACTACCGGCAAATTTTGGCGATGTTGTTCGTGGTGTGTACAGGAGTAGTTTTCCACAGGCCACTCACGTGAACTCCTTGAAAAATCTGAAGCTGCAGACTATAATGTGAGTTCCATCAGTCTTGAGTACCAATGTAGCTTGGGTTGGTCATAAAGATAGTCTATTTGACTGATGTGATTGATATCAGATCTCTAGTCGATGAGAAGTGGTGCCCTGAGATGATCGACTTCTCACGGAAACACACCATCACGTCACACGTCATTCCCATCATGCCGAACAAAGAATCAGGTGTAAGCTCTCCGCAGAGTGTGATTGACAAAGTCCTTAGAATCATCATTGAACCTAGAAATCATCCGATCCTGATACACTGCAACAAAGGGAGGGTGAGACTGTTCCAGACATCATTTCCTTTCATCTTCTGCCCACTTGCGTCCCTTGGTAGCTTTATCTAATGCTCGTTTTAGCATCGCACTGGATGCATAGTGGCATGTCTCCGCAAGTTACAACATTGGCCTATAACCGCGATCCTGGCTGAGTACCAGAAGTATGCTGCTCCGAAGGCTCGAGCACTCGACATGACTTTCATACAGAGTTATGACCCAAGTGTTCTGGGCCCTGTCGTTGACTCAATGAAGGCGGATCTGTGGCTACCAGATATTTTTTCAATGCCTGTCGATTATCCTGTGCTGGAGGCGTTTCTTCTGCCCGGGAAGAAATCGGAGCCAAAGCAGCTGGATAGTCCGCCCCCTGAGAGGGGTTATGAACAGCTACATGATCCTCATGACTTGAAACCACTCTGACAGAATGAAGGAGGGTTTGACGCGTAATATTCTCCAAAATGACCGCGACTGAGATAATCCAGTCGGCTTTCAAACATGCTTGCGCAATTTAAACAATGCGAGCTTGCCGTGTCTCATTGACATGTGACAGCAACGCCTGACTGCTTTCTGAGGGTCACCGTTCACGGCGGATCCGGCCATTCTCTTGGTTCTTTTCTGTCTCGTTCGCTTATGAATTGATAAAGAGATATCTCTTTAGTCTACAGTGTAAAGGGATTTCATTCCTCCTCGAGCTGGGAAGGGCGCTTCCCCACAATATATCAAAGAAAGTAATGACGCTGGTTGATGCGGCGACCTCCGTTCTTCAAATTCTTTATCTCCGGAAAGCAAAATCTTTTGATCTTTATTCTCCCTACGTTCCCCGGATCTCACAACCGCCCTCTTGGCAAATCAGTGGTACGATTATCTAGGCTGTTTGTCCAAGCGATCCAGCATATGAACCCTCTTG
>JAGYHZ010000096.1:0-17796 GCA_024244195.1 Ascosphaera aggregata | reverse complement strand
GGGTGCTGTCCGGGTATGCCGGGTGTATGCTGGGTGTAGCCTTATAAGGCAGTAACCTTGTGTGCTGCGTCACACTGGTTCTCTTAACAGAGTAAGCATATGGACACGCAAGAAATCACCTATAAACTTGTATAAAGACCGTAAATTATATTCTTGAAGGTCTGACATCTTGCTACGTAATTCTTGTTGGAAAGATTGTGTTATAACTACATTAGTGGCAGCAACGTTCGTCATACATCGATCAAATGTCTTCCGCCATACTTTGTCCTATATGTGGAAAGCCTAAAGTGGCTACTTTAATGAACAAGAGATTAGGCTTGGATGAAGCAGCTACGTTGATTGTCTGCAAATGTAGTTCAGTTGAAGATGATAAGTTTTTAAGTGTGTACTTCTGCAGATATAATAGTATAAGCGTTCTTCTAGAGTCTGAGAGCGAAGGAGTCGAGATTAGTCGACCTAGTCTTAATCCCCGAGTTTCAGACTTTACCTCTGTGCGTATAGAAGTTGAGCTTCGGCTGTCTAGAGAAATAGCGCAAAGGTGCTATGGCTAGTTTAAAGGCCAAAAAGAGATAGAGTGGGTGGAGGAAGGAAGAGCGAGTACTATAGAAGACGACTCCAGTCCGAGAGAGATCAAGTTACTGTCTGCAAGGTTTAGAAATCGTAGCAACGAAGCGTCAACATTTAAGGTCGAGGTATCTAGCATGACGATAGCGCCTAGAATTACCTTGGTAGAATCGAAGGAATTTAATCTAGAGAGTCTCAAAGTCACCCGTCAACGATTCTTAGGTAATTACCAACCTTCGGCTTTAGCACCTCGGACAGGAATAACGTAGCACCGTAGCGATTACTCAGCAGGCTCCACTACGGATCGGATTATCATAGTGCAGAGTTTGCACCGACATCGCATGACGCAACCACGGCTCGGAACGGAATTACTTTCTAACGAACAGAATCTTCTCCGAACTCGTCGGCTGGAATAACGTTATTCCGTTCGCTACCGAACGCCAAGTGTTGTGTAAAAGAGCTTAAGAATTATCAGCTTCCCCCTCGTAGCACTCAGTGATTCTTCCCCCCTTTGTACAGAATGTTAGCTTCATAGAACGCCGATAGCTTCCTAATCTTTATTATTACCAATCCGACCAATAAGATCACACGTCAGAAGTTCAAATAAGCAGTATACGCTCTGAATTCGTGAAATAGATCTTAGTTTTCCCTAACTCTTCTCACCGTATTGTTGGTTCGTGACAACTTCATTGATTGATTAAGAAAGTAGAAGCTATCTGTGGTAGGGTATAGAGAAGTGCCTTAAATAGTCAGGCCAAGTGGCTTAAGGACCAAAAAAGGGTAAGGGATACAAAAGGAAAAGTATAGTCAGGTCGCTAACAGGTCACGTGGTCATAAGACCACAGCTTAGATAGCTATGTAATAATCAATCAACTTACACTCATCAATTCTAAGTTTTTTTTTGTTATAATGTAAGCATTTACTCCTTTAGTTGGATCACACAGACGTGAATATATACTAAATTTATTCAGCATTCCCAATAGGAAGAGGATTACTGTAACAATCATATCAATAAGTAGTTGTAACACTAGGTACTTTTACTTAGGTAAATATATCCTTGTGTGGTTCTCATGACAATGTGACCAATTGGTGACCTGACTGTACTTTTTCTTTTGTATTCTTTACCCTTTTTGTGTCTAAGGCCACTTAGCCTGATTATTCAAGGCCACTTCTCAAGAACCTATGACAGATAGTTCCTATTCCCTTTGACAATTAATCAAGTTTCTTATGGTATCTTTCATTATTACTAGCTTGAGGGCAACACTTGGATTGATAAAAGCCGCCAGGTCTATCATTTTTCTTATGGTTCCCCTATTTCCTTGGCTCTAAAGGTAATAGCTGTGAGCTCTTTCCTGCTAAGCATACCTCTTCCTTATCTCAACCCTAGGCATATTGGATACGGAGATGGGTACCTGGGTACATTTCCAGTATCATGGCAATCTATAAGTTTTAGCATCCTGCAGCTCGAAATGGATCCTTCGTCGCCAATAGATATAGCTACTTCTGGTCGGTTGTGACCTTCAATCGCTTAATTCATGCGAAAGGTGCAATAAATTATTTTTCTACCGAGGAATGCTGCTGACCAAGGCGTAGCTTCAGGCAGTCCAACCGGCACCGCTCCTTAAAGCTTCTTCACTATGTACAGAAGTCTAGGGATGTCTGCCGGTTCTTGACCTTTTAGAAAACGATATTCTTCAATATGAATATCAAACATACTGGAAAACACTTTACTAATCCCTTCGGTGACGGGTCTCACGCGCGTGGCACGTGTGGGTTTTCTTGAGTGGAGAGTACACACACTACGTTCCGCTTTGAAGGGCGTATTAGTAGAGGTTGAAGGAGCAATCATTCATTGGCGAGATTATAAGCATATGCAAGAAGGAGCGCGCAGAAGTGAAAACGCAACTGGTAGGCAGAAGATATGGAACAGAAAGATCGACATAAATAGTACGGCGTATCAGAACATGTGACAGAAGAATGAAAAGAACCAACTCCAATGGAAGGATGGCAAAGAAAAGGGACATATCTGGCATAATGGCGGTATTCATAAGTAGGACATTATAATCAAGGGAAAGAAGCGTGTGACGACTGTTAGGTGGGCAACGTGGGTGTGCGACCGCTGTTTATTAATTTCTTCGGGGCCCGACTTGCGGCTCATGCGGGCGACGGTAGTCGGAGCATGTGCAATGTCGCGAATGAGTGGACTGATGAGTAGTCGACGTTACTGCTTCGATACAATTGTTGCTGCAACAACAAGCTAGCAAAGGCAGGTATCGTTCTTAGATGTCTCCGTAGGCGTGATGTTGACATCAATCACTGTGAGAAGTTAGCGAGCCGGTTACTTGCTAAGAAGCAGCAGACAGACAAATGGGTAATGGACCTACTCTGGTTCTCCCTGTTTGCGCCTTCCCCATCCATCCCTGGCAGTGCCTGCGCTATTCTTCGGAACAACTGCTTGACGTTGTATCCCAGCTTAGCACTGGTCTCAATGAACATCAAACCATTCCTTTTGGCTTCTTCTTCGCCCTGCTGCGTCGTGACCTCCCTCTTATCATTCAGATCGGTCTTGTTGCCGACAAGAACAATAATCACATCATTGCCCCTTTCGCCGCGAACATCATCAACCCATTTTCGAGTATTGGCAAAAGACTTCGCATTGGAGATATCGTACACCACGACGGCAACGGAGCTGTCCCGTATGTAGCTGGGAATTAGAGAACGGAAACGTTCTTGACCTGCTGTGTCCCAAAGCTGCAGACGGACGGTACGGTCCTCAAGATACATGGTCTATTTTGGATGATTAGTTGAGGTCTTCGTGAGTTCCGTGCGACGGAAGGAGTCCTACCTTTGATAGAAAGTCAATGCCAATGGTGGCCTGGTACATATTGTCGAACGAGTCGTACATGAAGCGGGTAATGAGTGAGGTTTTGCCAACTAAACATCAAGACAGTTATCTCGGTTAGCAATGTCAACTTCAGGACGGCCTAGGTTTTACGCCACGCTCTCCGAGTGGGGCGATGGCAATTGCTGCTGTCGCCAGGCGTGCGCAGTAAATAATAACCCTGAGGGAAGCTCCGCCAACAATCGCGCCGTAGGGGAATGAATCACATACCACTCTGTTCTCCAAGAAACACAAGCCTGTAAGAACTTGCAGATCAGTACTTTAGTCAAGTAATTCACCTTTCCCTCCAACTTATCATTGGGATAAGGACGAGCTTACTTGAATTTCTTCAGTGGGTTCGAATACGACCCGACAGCAGACGTTGAAGCCATTTCCTTGTCGTCTGATAACGTATTATGCGTATGCCCCTAGCACAATACCAAGCGAAGTAGACACAGTGATTGCTAGGTGTGAGCTATTCCTTTAACCCTCTCAATGGCGGTGCTCAACTCTCCCGCAAGTATAGAATTAGACAACGATGATTGAACGATGGCGATGATGACAGTCAAGACCAAATGACTCGAAACCTTAGCAATATCAGCAAATAATCTCTGAATGATTGTTTCGAGCACAAGCTAAGCGTCCTAAGCGATTCGAGTTCAATGCTTCTTATCGACTCTTCATTACAGTGATATACCCGATTGTTGTCTTTTCCCCCTCACTGTTGCTCATGCTGGCTGGATGCGGTGAGTCGTCCGTTCTTCATTTGTTTTTCTGTTGCGGGAGTATTAGGTCTTCCGCGGACCTCACCGGCATTCGACCAATCATCGAGTGTTTTGCGCGTACGGCGGGCATTGCGCTTTTTTATCGGTTATGGCGGCTAGCGCGCTTACGTTAACCTCTCCGTTCGCTGAGTGCTCCCACCGGCTTACTCAACGTACATCATTGTAGATCATCACTTACCAGGAAGAGGAGCACACAGACAGGACGAAGATACCAGATTCGTCTCAAAGAGACTGATTGATCGGGGTGATTATTCAATAACTGTGCTGTCAGACGATAAGGTGGATATTGCTCAAGTGCTTTTGTCGCGAGACTCAGTCATACCTCCTGAAATTGTCCTCAACAACAGCCGTTTACGCAACTCCAGGACTAAAGGGAGTTTATACAGAAGGAACATCATGGGCTTAGCACTCCCCGTCGTGGGCTCGACAACGGCTGCGCTAAGCGTTGTTGGACTGTGTATGTATCTATTGTCAAGTATCTATTGTTTAATTCTTCATTTCGCTACATTGACCTGATTACTGATTATGTCACCGTAGATATGCTGTTTCATGGTGAAGGAGAAGCATTCAATGTACGTGCTTCATGTCCAGCGCTTTATGCACCACGGCATCTTATATACTATCCAAAAGATTAAATTATTGCTTTCGCGCTTCGCAACGCGTTAAGATAAGCTTGGCTTTACTTGGATCTTGCTGATTGCATTTTTGTCTGTTCCAGGTTGGCCAATTTCTAGAGACAGTCTCGCCATACACATGGGCAAACCTTGGGATATCGCTATGTATTGGACTATCCGTCGTTGGTGCTGCTTGGTAGGGAAATCTTCTCGGATAAGCTTACCATATACCCATAACTAATTGTGACCCTAGGGGTATCTTTATCACAGGTTCTTCTATTGTCGGTGGCGGTGTCAAAGTCCCTCGGATTCGAACGAAGAATCTCATATCTATCATCTTCTGCGAAGTCGTCGCTATTTACGGGGTCATTCTCTCAATCGTCTTTTCAGCAAAGATTTTTTATGTGGAAGGGGAGCAGTTATACAGTGGAAGCAACCTATACACCGGTTACGCACTGTTTTGGGGCGGAGTGACCGTCGGAGTCTGCAACCTGGTCTGTGGTGTTGCTGTGGGAATTAATGGAAGCAGTGCTGCTTTGGCAGACGCTGCTGATGGGACCTTGTGAGTTGACTTATTTTCATGCTTTGTTCGATCCTCAAAACTAAGAGGACATTACCTACAGATTCGTCAAAATTCTGGTCATCGAGATTTTCAGCTCTGTCCTCGGCCTCTTCGGTCTGATCATTGGTTTGCTTGTCTCGGGTAAAGCTAATGATTTCCAACAGAGGTGACGGAGACTGGCTCGCAACGAAGCAATTAATTATTCAGCTCTTGCATCACTGCAGAGACTTTCAGCGATGTTTTCCCGTCTCAGAACTCCTGACGCGTCACAAGGGGTATAAAACCAGTGGCCAACTATCGCCCTGAAAGCAAAGCTGGATTGATTACGACGGAATTCAGTACTGATTCGTGACGTACCTGCTCACGTTGGACCCGACAGGATAAATGGTGCCGATTGAGCCTTCGTAATGGTCGAGGAAGTCCCATAGAACATTATTATAACCTTCTCTGAGCTCTAACCCGTTGCGCATTCAATCAATTCCTGTCACATATTGTCGATCCTCTGTCACTGTCGGCTATCCCAACATCGTGGATACCTTGACGTTATGCTTTACAGTGCTGCCCAGACCAGCCATTGGCTAATTCTCATCCACTTCTCCAGTCTGCCTCGTGTATAGTACTTATACGCTTCACCTTCATTAGTACGGCGATACTAACTATTTTAATTGCCCCACTCGCCGTCTTCTTTTCATTGGCACACTTTATTGAAGCTATATCTACAGGCATGTTAGACTTGTCGTGGCTCGGGCTTTATATATACGCCCAACAATTTTCTGCTCACGCAACTGAAATTCTGTCGCTGTGACTCTCAAGTATTGCTTGAACACTCTCTCATACTGAAGGCTCCTTCATCTTGTGAGTGGTAGCTAGGTACGCAGCTAGGATGCAGATTGAGTCTCACATTGCAAATCGCTCGGTGAGAGCCGTTCGACCAGCAGTCAGGCTGGTCCTTATCAAATCACTTTGCCGCGCGAATGATCCGTTCTGCACATCACTCAAACCGCTGGCAATGTGTGTCAGGCTAGCGCGATAGCCCACGACGCGCTGCCTGCTTATTGACCAGATCAAATCCACGCTTTCACAGTCCTTGTGACAGTAGCGAGGTACGTGCTTATCAGTGTCTCTGAACCTGTTTAACGGTGATGCTTGGCAAAGGAGCCTTAAAAGGGCAAGACTCGTTCTTCTACTATGGATTGAGTTGTGGGCATGAGTGACGACGTTATATCGCCCGCCACCCCCACCTCGAAAGGGGTCGTCGGTCATTACAACATTTGCGGTTTCTTTCTATGGATGACCTTATCTGTTCTTGTCCGTTACGGGAGATAAGCAATCGCGAATGCCTGACTGACGCATGGTGTTGAGCCGCTGGCTAATGATGCGGTAGACTATTGATGCCGTGTACTGACGTATGCTCATTGACCTGAATTGAGTCTTGCCAATGCACCACATCAGCATCCTGAATGGAATGCAAAGGGCACCCGGGATCAAGGGATTCACTCAACAAATGCGACGAGTAACGTCACAATCCAGGCGTTGAGTCGAGCAGCCGGCTGAATCCTTGACAGGATAAGCCAAGACCTAGACTTACCTTCTGAAAAGTAGCTTTCGCAAATGGTATTTGTTGATCTATGGTCTGTTAAATCACTTTCAGGGACAGAGGGCAGGTTTGGACCTTGATCTGTCTTCCTCAAGCTAACCAGATAGACGGTATCGCTATGTGTTCTGCGTTGACCTGCACTGCCACTACCACATCATAGTCGTCTTGGACATGAAGGCATTAATTAGACGATACATTGGTTCCCTCAGCATACCCGAGGACAGCAGCTCTCAGACCATGAGAACACAAGCAGAGGTGCTATCTCTTATTGCCACGATTTGCCTACGTACGGTCTATGGCAAGGGATGTCCTCTACGCATACAAAGAAAGCGGTCGGACTATGACGCAGCCGTGGAAAACCAGCGTACCCCAGGACGGGTCTTGAAGTTACGGAGGCTGAAGAAGAGAAGAGAAGAGTAGATATTAAAAGCGCCTAAAGTCATATGATTGTGAGCGGGAGTAATTTGTGTGAATTCAATGAGGGTATTGATGTTTCGCATCACATACCCTCAAGCAACCTTATGACAGTCAGGAGAAGATGTGATTAGTCTTTATAGTACCTGCACGAGATCGCCTGACAGAAGGAGCTTCGTTATCTCAGAAAAATTATGGACAAGAGTGATCTGAGAAAATAGTTGAAAAGGGACTGGTAGCAAATCGAGGCCCTGTGAATCCAAAAGGTAGAAAAGCAGAGGAGACCGCAACATGGATGAGTCAATTATAACAGACAGACAGATGCATTGAAAACTGGAAAAAAGAAGTCTGGCCCCAGATGTTCCTTCAGGAGGCAACCGCACCATTTGCCCTCATCTATACATCCAGTCCGACTATTCAGCATAATTCCACATAATTGGCTGGGACGCTCTTCACCACTCCATCTTTTTCAACATCACTCCAACCATTTCCGCTGTCCCTGTTCACCAGTACAAACTTGTCTCCCTCTCTAAAACTGAACTCTGCATCTGTCCTCGCTTCGTAATCATACATCGCGATAACGTATTGCAGCTTCTTCGCACCTCGTCGTGGTGCGACAGCAGGCCCGCGACGCTTCCCTGCCAGTGCCCCAATAGAATACGAGCTTGCGGCTACAGACACAGAGGAACCATTGGACCGATTCGACGCCGGACGCAGTTGATTAGCGGGGCGGGAGGTCAAGTCAATATAAGAAGTTGGAACGAGGCCCGTCGACGCACCCACTTGAACCCGAGTCCAGCCGGATCCATCTGCTCAGAGGCACCACGTTAGGCAGGTACTCGAAGAAATGTGTAATATTCGAAAACAACTTACCGTCAGGTTCGATGACGGTCAACTCGGCTCCCGATACGATGCTAATCTCCTCTGCATCGCTCGCCGTGAAAGAATACCTCATCTTACCGGTTGGCACGGAAAACGGACTCTCTGCTGGGGTCTCCACATAATGGGCAGGTGGCGGAGCAAGGATGGATTTCCTTGTCGAAGTGCTTCCCCTCCCTATACTATCTCCTGCGCCTGCAGATTCAGAAATAACTTCGTCGATGGCATTGCTACCACTAGTATTCCTGTTGAGTCCCGTCGCACTCGTTCGTGAACTCAGAGATGTCATGGTGTTTTGTCTTGTCAAGCGCGACTCCACATTCTCGCTGCTTCCGTTCAGCGTGGATAGATCTCCGTTTGATGACGTTATTGTCAGATTCCTCATGCCCGCGCTTTCCTGCCGCGTAGCCTTCAATTTCTTCTTGTCTTCCTTACTCATTTCTCCAGGGCACGATGCTGGCACCTTCATTTCGCATTTACTATGGCAAGTATAACCACAATCTTTGCAATCGAAGCCCTTAGCACTCAAACCCCATATCCTTTCGCCACATAGGTCGCAATTGGTGGGAATTTTGAACGTCTGACTGCGGAAATTATGTCGCTGTGCGCCCTTAGACAGATCGCCGACCGTTGTTGTGATGACGGCAGTCTCGACTGCACATGCAAGTAGCTTGCGATCGAGGGTGTGAAGATCTTCCTCCATACCGAATAGACTATGTACAACATCGACTTCGTTTCCCTTGATTTTTCCACTTCTGACGTTTAGTCGCGCTTCTTTCTGTTTCTCCACCTCAACTCTCTTTCGATCCGCGTCGGCCTTCAGTTGATTCATGCTTCCTTTGCTTCTGGCAAGCAGATTCATCAAGAAGATCTTGGCAACCTCGTCGGTGACCATGACAGCATCGTCGTGCCACACGGGGCTTGGTTCAAATGGTATATCAGGAGGTTCGGCAAATGCAGGGACGTTATGTTGTGCGAATAGCATGGAATCAAGCTTGGGATTGTTCCGAGGAATCTCAGAGATGACATGCGCGACTTGATCAGATTGTTTCTGTAAAGTATTCTTTTCAAGGTTCATTGCCTTGAGCCAGAAATCATTGACGGCAGCAACACGAATTTCATTGAGCTCCTGGAGACCGTCTAGGACTTCCGGAACATACTCGTTGTAGTAGCGTTCTTTCAACTTGTTGGTGACATTGATAGCGATAAGGTACGTGTTCTATATGTATACATAAGAGCATCAGGATAACGGATTCATGATCTTTTCAGCAGCATACTCACTCACCTTCATATTATTCATCTCCTCAATCTGCTGTTGAAAAGCTGCCTGAGCTTTTGTCTTGCCATGGTCATGGGCAGCTTCAGCCTTTTTGCGTTTGTTTTCCACTTCCTGACAGACTGCATCGTACTTCCCCTTTGTCTTTCGCAAGTCCGCGTAAGAACTATCTCTCTCTTTCTCAAGTTTGCCTGCATATTCCGCGTGAGCTTTTCTAAGATCTTCAAAACGTATAGCATGCCACCGTAAGGGGTCAGCGACTTTGGTAATGAGGTCGGCCGCGTATTTATCTCTTTCCTGTGCAGCAGCCTCGACAGCAGTGAGTTGCGTGGTCCATGTTGTCAATGAAGCAGCTTCGAGGGAACCGGGCGTCATGGTAGGTGTTTCGCCAACACTGAGAGTGCTCGACTTCTTTGCTTTTCGTTCGTGGTACCGCCGACATAACTGGATGATTTTTTGTGAAAATTCCTTCTCTATAGCACTTCGTTCCCGATAAAAAGATTGGATTTCATCGAGCCATTCTATTCCGAGGGATACCTGAGGAAGTGGAAGAGCGTTAGATTGATAGAGGCAACTGATTCTATTTACACCATTTGCGCGACGTTGTTGGCTGTTATCATGAGCCGATTGTAGTATTTGGGGCCCCGAGTCCACTAGACGTCCTCAAGTGTCTCCATCATGGAATAACGGGAAATAACCTACCCATGCATTAACGGGTTTGAAGGAATCCTAAAAAAGAAGACCGTCGCGAAATGAATCAGTAATCATTTTGAACGGAATCTAACGACGGAACTTTATCAGGCAGCTTGCCCAGCTTGATAAGGGAGCAAACAACTGAGAACAGCACAAACAACGCACCTTCAACTCAGCCCCGAAAGACGGGGAGTATGAGTATTCGGCTTCCGCCGCCATGAGTATGATGGTCTCGACGTTGCGATGCGCTGCTTTGCGCAATCCTCTTCGCGAAGATATGGATGTGTTTTCCGCTTCTATACCAATGCTCTGTGACAATTTATTCGACTTGCTGACGATCCTCACAGCTGAAGATTCCACTTAGTTGCGTCACAACGACGTATGGCGGGACTCTGATATGATAATGACACCACGATGCTTGTCGTGCTGAACCCTGGCACGAGCCTTCTGTTCTTGCACAGCCTACCTTGCAATTCTTCTGTTTCGTCTTCGCAATGACACTTTGAAGGCTGTACTGCTCAGCATTGGCTTTTGTGTTTCAAATTACTTTCGATGCCTCTTCTTATTTCCTCAAGCATCTTCTGTTCTCACTTTTCCATCCCACATCCTCTTCCAGTCCCTCTTCCTCTTGAACTGCAGCGATACTGAAGCTAAAACGCGCGATGAAATCACTCCATACTCTGCCATGCTAGATTCAGTTATATTGACTTGCATACACACTGCTTGTGGCTTTCTCCGCCTTTCCCCCGCAAATGTACCCGATCGGGGAATTACTGAAATGAAGCATTAGGCGATTAGAGCGTGTATAGCGTATGGAATCGGCTGCAGCGGCTATCGCGGTAACAGCCCTCTGCTCGTCATCCGCTCAACCTTGACGTCGAATGAAGTTGTAGCGCAGATAAAAAATAAAATATGAAAAAAAGGGTACCCATATACAAATACTTCATTCGTTTACATCATTCATCGCTGATTTGGCAAGGCTGCAACTGTGATAAGAGTGATTAGCACATATCCACTGGTTGGCATTTATATCAGAAGCATTTAAAAGTTGGATTGAAGTTGAGATATCCCTTCCTTTTGCGATTCAATTGTCTCCGAGCTTTTTACTGTAGTATCAATCAACTGCGGTCAACGTTCTTCGTATAGAGCGTGATAGAGCTATTTTCACCGCTCAAGCAGACTCAGTAATCGACATGTCTGACGAAGGATCCAAGTCTGGCTCGCTGGAGAAGCCTCTCTCGAAGCCCGCTGAGGCCGGTATGCTCTTGCACTCTCAATCATTTCTCTCCACAACCCACCGCCCCCTTTTACGAATTTCGCGGCTGACAGCTTCTTTCAGAAAATGGAAAACCTGTTCCAGTGGAAACGAAGCAGACGGAGAGCATTCCGCAGGTTGATGGCGCCGCCGCTGTCACAGGAGATAACTTACAAGAGCCAGAATACGATGTTCAGGTCAAGCTTAGTGACATTCAAGCTGACCCCAATAACCCACTGTACTCAGTCAAAAGCTTCGAGGATCTTGGATTGTACGTCATTTCAATCGCTTCCACGTATCGTTATATGATGTGTCATAACAATCCCGTCGTACTAGGTCTAAAGAGATCCTTTCGGGTCTTGCTGCGATGAGCTTCCGTCGTCCATCGAAGATTCAAGAGAAAGCTCTTCCCCTTCTTATGATTGACCCTCCTCAGAACATGATCGGTCAATCCCAGTCTGGAACTGGCAAAACAGCAGCCTTCGTTCTTAATATCCTTCACCGCATTGACGTCACAGGAGATATGGCCAAGACACCACAAGCACTCGTTCTTGCTCCTTCCCGAGAGCTTGCTCGACAGATTGTTGGTGTTATCGAAGTTATGGGTCAACAAGTCCCGAATCTGACCGTATCAACTTCCGTCCCAATGGAGAGTCAAAGAAACAAGAAGGTTGAGTCTGCGGTAGTTGTCGGCACTCCTGGTACTGTTCAGGACCAGGTGAGAAGAAGACTCTTGAATCCCACAAAATTAAAGGTCCTTGTGCTGGACGAGGCAGACAATATGCTAGACCAGCAGGGGCTTGGAGATCAGTGTATTCGCGTTAAACAGTACGCTCTAAACTACTTCGTCAGCGTTGGTGCTGAAGTGTATACGAACTGATCGTTTCGCATAGTTTCCTACCCAAGAACATTCAAATCGTCCTGTTCTCCGCCACATTTCCGGACAATGTCGTCCGTTACGCCAAAGTGTTTGCGCCAAATGCTAATGAAATCACGCTAAAACATGAGGAGCTTACCGTCGAGGGTATCAAGCAACTTTATCTTGATTGCGACTCTGAAGAGCAAAAGTATGATACCCTTGTCAAGTTCTATGGCTTGTTGACAATTGGTTCATCTATCATCTTTGTTAAGGTATGCATTGTTTCTTCCCACCTTCTCTTTTTTGCGAAGCTCGTACTCTTACTGAACGTCTAATCTCTAGACTCGTCAATCTGCGGCCGAGATTGAGAAGCGCATGACGGCAGAGGGACATACGGTTGCTTCTCTTACTGGAGGTGTGGAGGGCAGTCTGCGTGACGAAGTCATCGACAGGTTCCGTAGCGGCGAGGCCAAGGTCCTGATCACGACAAACGTTCTCGCTCGCGGTATTGATGTTCAGACCGTGTCCATGGTCATTAACTACGATATCCCAACCTTACATTCCCCGCGATCTCCTCAGCCTATACCAGATTGTCAAACTTACTTGCACCGTATTGGTAGGACGGGCCGATTCGGGCGCGTGGGTGTTGCGGTCAGTTTCGTTGCAAATAAGGAAGATTGGGACTTATTGCAGGGTATCGCCAATTACTTCCAGTGTGAGATACAGAGGGTGGATAGTCATGACTGGGACGATGTTGAGAAGGTCGTTAAGCAGGTCATTAAGAGTTCGAGGGCTGGGGTCAATTTGAAGTAGTTATTGGATGAAGGAGGAGGTTCCGACATGATTGATAACCCCAAACATGGCGACTTGAGAAAATACCGTTCTTCGCCTAACAGCAATTACATATTGGAGCAAAATACTATGTCGTTCTGCTACTTTGCATGACTATACTTCGAATTGAATTGATGCATACAGCACAGTCGTACAATTGACTAGGTGATCCTCAGTAACCAATTACGTTTCCCATCAAGAGGGCCTCTACTGTATCGCCTTTCCTCAAGGCTGCTTCTCCGGGCTCGATCATTAACAGCCCATTAGCACCCTTGAGACTGCCAACTTTTGAGCTCCTCTGCCCTCCCGTACTTGTTGCACGTAATGTACCGTCCCGCCCGGCATGGATCTGCGCGCGATGGTATTCTCTTCTTTTCGGATCCGGCATGATTTGCTCCTCCAATCTAGTAAGTACTCTTGGTAGACCATATGGAGGCGGACCGCCGCTCATCTGCTGAAGACATGGCAGTACGAAGATGTTGAGTGTAACCAACGCTGAGGCAGGATTGCCCGGCAAGCCGAACAAAAGGCGAGTCTCCCGCGTATTGCTGGCACTGGATTTGAAAGGAATTGTAGCGAAAGTAGTTGGTTTCCCCGGCTTCATCGCGACCCGACCAAAATGAATCGTGCCGCCTAAGCGATGTTCCACCGTTGGTTTTAGGAGGTCGAGTTCCCCCATCGAAACACTTCCGGTTGTGACGATAACATCAATCTCTGGAGTGCCAGGTGTGCCACGCAGTGCATTTCGGAGGCATTCTTCTAACTGGTGGGCGGGCGTATCTCGAGCAATTCCCAAATCGATAACGGGGTAACCCTGAGCTCTGAGTGCCGATAGCAACGATGGCCGGTTGGAATCTCTAACCTGTGCGTTTTTCAAGTACAGAAGGGGGTTGTCATGTTCGATCAATTCGTCACCAGTGCTGAGTACACCAACGGTGGGCTTCGCATATACCTCTACGGATCGAACGCCTGTCGAGGCTAATAGTCCAATCTCTCCTCCATGACTAGTGATGACGTCATGCTGCTCAAGAATGAGTGATCCTTGTTCGACATCGCTTCCTGGTTCCCTGATGTTCTCCCCGTACTGTATCTCATCAGACAATACGGATATGATGGCTTCCTCGTTTCCATCAGCCGTAATTGACACCAACGCCGTATCCTCAACCATGACCACAGCAGTAGCGCCGTCAGGAATTGGTGCCCCCGTCGTGACACGTGCAACTTCGCCAGGTTTCAGCTTCGGCATCATAGTTTCAGGTTCGGCGTGCGAGATTGACACCACAGGATATTCTCCTTTCGTACTGGGTATTCCATCGCCGGGATAATGAGAAGCGACTATTGCGTAGCCATCGACAATACTGGCACGATAAGCCGGGACTGATGCAGCCGCATAGACGTCTCGAGCAAGAACGTATCCAACCAGATTCAAGTCGACTGGGAGCTCAATTACTCGTGGTTGCGGTGTATCGAAGGAGATTAGCTCCAATGCCTGGTCGACGGTAAGCATAGGATACGGTGATTGGCGGCTACGGCCAATTGGCCCTGCTTTGGGATCGTTGGAGCGTTGCCGCTGAGGGACGCAAGTGCGTCGCTTCGGAGTAGGATTATGATGGCCATGATCGCGTCCGCAACCAGATATTATAGGACTAGCAAGTTCACTCTTGAGGTTTTGGGCAATATTTTGATCACTTGCCAACGATGGTCTGCGCAATGTAGCCGATAGTGATGGCCGGTGCGAATCTGGAGATTCTGGATGTGGATTCGATAGCGACCCCGAATGGTGCCCTTTGTGATACTCCGTGAACGTGCCAATCCTTTCACGAATCAAGCCACCCTCAACAGCACTAGAGAGAGTTTTTTCGAAGCTGTTTGATGGTTGTAGTAGAATTGATTTCTCCGGGGTAAGATCATTGGTGCTCGCTGGGGTCCGGAGACTGTGACTGGGCTCAGTTGGATGAATGATGTCAACGTCAACCTCCAACTTCTGAACACCGCCAGCGTGTGCCTGTCGTGAATTTTCTCCCTTCGCCTGCCAACATGCGTGGGGAAGACACTTTATAATCGCTTCAAGATTCTCCTTTGCGCCCTTCGTGCTGCCAGGAACGGTGACGATGACAGATTTCGCACGGATGCCAGCAACCGGTCGGGACATCATTGCAACTGCAAAGGTTAGTTAGATAAGCTGCGTTGGATCATGGGAGTCATGGGCGGGATCTTAACATGGTGTCACTTCCAGAGATGACGCAAGCATCGCATGTCTGGAGTGGTTTGGGTCAGCGCAGCTCACTGCCAAACAATTACTCTGCCCTGATTCGATTCATCGTCACTTACACAAGACCCGGTGCCTGTTTATGAAGCAAAGGTCCGACAGCCTTAACGCACTCGATCATATTAGCACAACATCCGCATCCAACCACCTCACGGAACACTCTCAATCCGAAATCACACGCACCTCTGGCGTCCGATCTCTGATGGAGAAACCCGTTCCACCGCTAGTCACAATAAGGTCGATTCTTTCATTGCCGATCTTCTCTGTCCAGTTTTTGATCTGCACCTGAATTCGCGAGACCAGGTCTGGGACGACAGCGATTACTGGTTCATCCCATATCCGACCACCAGAAGATGATTTGATGCTGGCGAAAAGCCGCGATAGAACAGGGCCTGTATGGTCTGACCCTCCATGGACAGCAGCTGTGTCCGAAACAATAAGAATGGCTGGTTTGAGAAGGGTGAGCATGATGTCGCTGTCTTTACTTGCCGACAAAGATACGGGTCGCTCAACTTGGGGCGGTAGCTTGGCTGCGCTTCGTTCTTTATATATATACACTCCCGGGTTCGGCTGCGTTGATAGCGGAGCCGTTCAAGATCTCACGGTGGGGCTGACAAGACGGACATTTGGACGCCAACATCAACCACATCGACCGCACTCTGAATTGGTATCAAGATGACAGCTGAGTGATGGTGAGTAATACTGTACGTAGAGAGGAGGAGCTGGAGAAGCAAACTGCAAATACACCCCCACAAGGTGAGTTTGGTTGCGTAAGACTGAGTAGCACCGGCTTCGCCAACAAGGCTAGTAATGTGGTGTGCGATCGTTGCTCAAGTCAGAATAGCATTTTTCCTCATCATCTCAGTTGGTTTCTCAGCATAATGCGCCCAGTCATCATGACACTGTTTTTGCTTGCTCAGATGTCTCCCGTTTATGTCACTGGCGCAATCGTACTGCTACTCAATGTAAAGGTGCGAATCACTGCGACAGCAGATATCCCGATGGGAATTGGCCTCTGCGAGTAGACCTGAACGCTCCATACCGCCTTTCTTAAACAATTCTAGCTAATGTAAAGAAATTCATGACCATCATTCTAGCCCATCACTTGTATGGATGTCTATGTAGCTCACTGACTCTTCTTATCGTTGATAGCGGTTGGTGTAAAGGTTTTGCGATTCAGGGGTAAAGGGGCTCAGAACCAATCCATGGCTCATCCACAGTCATTGTCTGCTCGCGATGCACCTTTCCAGTTGGTTTAGGTCATATACTGGACTTTCTCCTAGTAATGGGAGATCTAGGAATCAGATAAGGCTGCAAATGAACAAGTCCATTCATTTCTATCTAAATACTGTGTACTCATTCACATCTTAGTTGTTAGGCTCACTAGCTCTGGAAAGTTGGGAATGATCATGAGAGTCTTGAGCTTCTCGAAACGGAATTGAATCACGGAGAAATGACAGCACCTGCCATTGCGTTTCATTGGCGAATCTATTTCGTTTCCTTCCTGTGCACTCGTTGTGAATCAGACTTTGTTTTTGAGAAAGTTGAAAAAGACTATGGACCTTGAGAAGAGTAGGGCTGTTCACTCATTTGTCAATATTATCATCGAGGATTATGAAATCAGGACCAAGTTCATTCGGCCCATCTTCGACTTTCTTCTCTTGCGCCTTCTTCATTATCCTCAGAGCATCCATCTGAATTTCCTGATATGATAGAAAGGTTTGGGGAGTGGCACCCAGCATCTCCAGAACTTTTATGGTGTCATTCAGATGCTTTCTGATCGTGGAGTCAGGGAGAAAGTATGTGCGGACATTCATCTCATCGGCCAGTGTTTTCCAAGAATTAAGCGTGTAATTTAGTGTCGTTGCTGACCTCGC
This sequence comes from Ascosphaera aggregata, assembly GCA_024244195.1. Lineage (NCBI taxonomy): Eukaryota > Fungi > Ascomycota > Eurotiomycetes > Onygenales > Ascosphaeraceae > Ascosphaera > Ascosphaera aggregata. The sequence continues at coordinate 440 of JAGYHZ010000096.1, read as the reverse complement.
ACATTCTCCGTGAAATTTGAAAGTTCGAACATGCTCGTTAATCAGGCTTCGTTGCGTGCGCTGATCAAACATGAATTGAGGTACGACAGGCCGGTTATTCGACGTCCAGCTGCTCAGCAACTTGTTGAAAATATCAACCGAGATACGACATGCTTTGTGCTGTTGGATCAAGAATTGATTGGCCGCGATGCAAAGCATCAAATCCAGGTCAGCATATAAACGAGCCTGCGTTGGTGGATCAAGTGAGACTGGCGTACGAGATGGCCCGTACGGCGATAAACGAGACTGGAATGGGTTGGTGGGAATGCTCGGTACAGAGGGTTTTCTCCCTTCAGTCTGTTCAAACTCCAATTAGTGACAGTGACTCGATATAATTGTGACATATAATAAAAGTGTAGCTAGCCAAAGTTGAACTGTATTTAATGATATTACAAATTTAG
>JAGYHZ010000095.1:0-17822 GCA_024244195.1 Ascosphaera aggregata | reverse complement strand
TACTCCTTTCCCTTCTTGCTTCTTCTGGCTCTTGTATCTTCCCTTTCCCCCTCACCCTCAATACATTACTGGCACATCGACCAGTCTCGCCTATTCATGAAAAAGTCCCATTTCAGCAGGCAGCTAAACATCGCTCTACAGATAGATGCATGTCTTCTCTCTCTCCCTTTTGCACCCCTCCCCATCTCCCCATCTCCTCATCCTTTTCAAAAAAAAAAAAAGATGATACATAACCGTCCGGTTTGATGTACGCAGTGCTACTACCACGCTTGTTCGACGCTGGGGCTTTACGATTTCATAGATTTTGCCCAGTTTGTTTTGCTTTTTGCCTTCCTTTCTTTCTTTCTTTCCCTCGCTTCTCATATTTCGCTGAGGACGGGTTTGATTCATTTTCTTTTTTTTTTTTTCCCCTGTTCAATTCAAACCACCAAACCTCCAAACCGTCCCCTTTATTTCATTTTTTTTCTTTTCTCTTCTTTTTGCTTTGATTTGATTTTGTCTGTCATCTTGTTGGGGTCTTGCCGCCAAATGGCTTTAAGAATCATAAACCGATGCGGTTGATGACTTTTCTTCGCTTCTGCTGTCTGTCTCTTCTTCTTCTTCTTCTTCCCTCCTCCCCCCTCCCTTTCACGTCGGAAGATGGAAGAATCCGACTTCTGTTTCCACACCGCGCTTGTATTAGACACAACCATATGTAGAAGCTTATATGTATGTAAGGAATGCGCTTCTCTTCCAGACACACACACAGACACTTGTGAATCATCACGACGGCACGGTATCTGGAGGAGAAGGAGCGAGATAAGACCGCTCCATCACGGGATCCATCATCTCCTGAAACCGATCTTTAGGAGCACCCTTGCCCAACCAGAGAGAGGGGAAAGACCAGGGGGCCCAGGGAGCCAGGAGGCCAGGGGGAATGGCTTCGAGAGAGAAGGAGAATGAGATGTAGATTAAGATGTAGATTCGGAAGTGTAATCTGATCTGTCGCATTTTCACTTTCAAAAACCACACACACACATACCCTTCCCCTTCCCCTTCGTCCCGCATACATGTTGACCTTCGGGCGCGTACGGTACACTCGTCAGTTCCATCAATCAGGGGCTTTGCAGGCTCTCGTCTGATCTAGAGTGATGCTGCGTATCGGTGCCTGCTGGTTCCCGCGCAAGTCTGCTCGCCATGCAGAAGTTTTTTCTTCTCCCTGCATGGGATAGGAATAACCCGTGAGGTAGAGGGAGAAAGGGAGAGAGGAAGGAGCATGCGTATTGCCGCAGAATAATGCGTCTGCAGTCGCAAGTGAAAGAACAACGTCAACATAGCCACTTGTCCTTTCCGTACGAACAGACAGCTAGCGATGTCGACCGCCAAAAAAACAATTCTCCCTTAGAGACTCGCATCGTCCAAAATCCCTTTGTTTGTCTTTTCTTGGCACAGTCCTTTGACTTCCTCGAATCATATCACTAATCGACTCATGCCGGCGAACTGCTGGATTTCAATGGCAATCAGACTTAGGCTTCCAATGCTATAGATCCACTGATCGGATTGGTCAGTCAAGGGCAGCCGCTAAAAAAAAAGAAACCCACCTTCTCAATCTGCATGAGGGGTGGGGAGAGCGGTTGGCAGCATCGAGAATACTACGGAGAGCGGATCTTCATCTGCCTTGTCCTGCAAGTGAAGCGGGCTTCTTTCCCTCGGAAATGCATCGGGTGTTTGAGATTGACCCCTTGATGTATAATAAATCTAAGACCACACCCAGAGTAATAAACTATCGATCCATTGGTGTCCTTTTTCTTCTTCCTGGCTTGCAATGGTCGCTGTCGTTCAATCGATTAATGCTCAGAACTCTTCCCTCGATACATACTACCCTACCTTTTACTGAAGCGAGAGCATACGCCTCCTCAAAGCATGAAACCAGGGTCCTTCTAGATCTGTTGCCCCCATTTAGACCTTGTTAATCACGGCAAGCAGTGCAGGGATCGCGCGTGCGCGAGCGCGCCCGCGCTTTCGATTAGGTTTGAGTTTGAGCTTGGTTCTGAGTGGATCTAAGATACCCGATCCATCTGCCGAACACTGCAATGTCTTGGATTTTCATCAATCTCAGACCTCAATATGTCATTCCATTGTTGAGTCGAGAGCGGGGCTTTCGTCTATATCATTGCCTGAAAATTGGCTAGCGAGATTTTTGTGAGGAAGGTGTGGGAGAGGTTTCACTGGGTGCAGCGTGTGGCTTTCGCTCAACGTCGGTATCCCCATCACCAATGTGAGGAGACTTTTCGAGGTCCGCGGAATCATAGGCTCAGGGTTTGACGAGCATTGATCGCCATCCTCGGCACTTTATCCATACGGAGTTATGGAGCTGAAGCTCGTGCATAGTTGACCATCCGTCTCCTCTTGCAAATGCCTGTTTCCTTACGAAGCCTGAGCCAGGGATGTAATGATCAGTCCCAGTCCTTGCGGATAAATGGAACGGAGTCGACTTGCAATCTCAAATCAGCAGCCCGTGTGACAGGCAGAAGACGGCAGCTGGCATAATTATCTATCCAATCTAACGCCCGCATCGGCTGACCGTCTTTCCCTGTTGCTCGCTAAAGTTAGAGGGGTTAAAAAACCAGGGAGACCAAGTTCGCGGGCAATCTTGTGCGTGCTGATTTCGCTTAGCTTAAAAACCAATGACGACGTCTTCTCAAGAGGCGCATGAAGCCCGAAAACATTGAACATCTGTCTCTGATGATTGATCGAGAATTTGACCGAGTGCGAAGGGCCAAAGGCAATCTTCTCTGTCTCACTTCTGCATCAGCAAGGGACGGAAGCATGCAATGATCTCCCCACATGATCGTTCTAGTGCTTGAGTCTACACTCCATGAATGCAGGTGTGAACACACATGTATTTAGTGCGGCGATCAAATGATAATCATCACTGCGTTCAATCACCCTCTCTCTCCCTACCTCTCTCTCTCTCTCTCTCTTCCTCGCCTCTCTACCTGTAATTCTGGTGACGGCTTTTCAGAAGGACAAAATTGTGTCACAGTGTAATTTCCGCACGGCCCGCACATCTGGACCAGATGAGAAGACAAAGGGAGTAAACCTTCTCCGTCTCCTTTTCGTTGGAGTCCCGATCCCTTAAGGCCCCTTGCACAAGCCAAAGTGGCAGGAGGCGCCCATGTAATGTAGACCAATTAGTCGCGTAAAATTGTGAACAAAGTTTCCCGAACGACTACCCAGATTGATTGCAAGCTAATGCCATCAAACAAATGATTTCCGCAGAAGCTCAGTGACAGGTGGCGTCTTCCGAACTTCTTCCGGAAGTGTTTTAGGTGCCACTCCGTACTTGCTTCAGAAATTCTCCGAGCGTGTGGGCTAGCCCAGAGGAAGATCTTGATGATTAATCTGGTCTTGGCGATACATCTGAGTTTCCAACGGCTTCCCGTGAAGTTTTTCACCTCCAGAGCTGCACCTCGAGTATTTTGCATGCTGCATTCCCTGCAACGCATTGCAAGAAAGCGGATGACTGGAGCACAATTTGCACATCAGCGGGTCTGCGCATGCTCGCGACCTGCCAATCTTGTTTGCACATGGCTCAAGAAAGACTTAGGTATGTTGTCGAGGCGCGATCCAGGACCTGGGATGCAATGATCGGCATCATACGAGGGGGACGAAGTCCATCGCCATATGTACAGAGGTCATACACAATGAACGATCCTCTGTGGTCCGTGGTATCTGCGCAGTCACCAATTATGCGGCAGCATCGATCTGTGTCACCTCCAAATCTCGAACTTGTGGAACGCTCATAAGGCCCAGCATCGTGGTTGGTATCTAGATCGACCCAGGTCTCTGATTGCAACTTTGCTCATCGTGCCATCAGCTTTGGAAAGATGAAGGCTATCCCCTTGTAACACCCCTCACTCAGGATGTGAATAGGGTTTTTCGGAGCAGTCGATATGAACTCAATGATAGACCCAGCGTGTCACTCATTCCTCAACCCCTGCCACTACTCACGTGGGTCTTGTTAAGGACTTTGATCTCCTTCATAAAGCATCTCGCCCATCTTTGTCAAGCTCACCGTCTCTACAACCTGTCTTCTGCCAGACTGACGACGTTCTCCTGACTGAATAATGCGTAGACCAGCCATAACGCTGAGCAAATGGCCTATGGATTGAATGCAGTTCCAACTGGAGAAAAGGGGGAAGGGGCTGCCATATCGACAATGTTCGGAAAGATGCCTGACTTGATACAGAATGGAGGAACCGTAGTTGTGAACGGGGCTCGTTGGTTCAATGGAGACCACGAACGATGATCCGTGCAACATTGAGACATGGATAATTGTCCCCGAAGCGCCGTTCCGGTCCAATTCCTGCCTATCACCTTCTTGTCAGATTGCAATTCCGGTTGTTGCTCCTGAGATGCTTGCCTCTCGGACGCCATACACTGCTAATAGTAGCCGAAAAAAGTCTAATGGCAGGCTGGCAGTTGAGGAACTTGGGTCGCGCAATGATTAGCTTATGTATATAGCATCCCGACGAAGAACCAAGGAAATCTAGGAAATTTTATCTTTTGTCTCCTTCTTCCTGTCACGGTTATCATCTGCAGTCCGAAGTTCCCTGACCTACCACCTATTCGAAGTCTTCTGCAGCTAAATCGAGTCAATCCGTATTGACTTGAGACAGAGACCCTGCTGCAGGACGTCTCTGAAGAATATCTCAGCAGTTTAGCCACTGCATTATTGTCGCTGATTGCGAGGTGCAATGCCAGTGCCTCGGTTGAGCAATCGTATCTGGTCTGCACCTATCTAGACGCAGGTCGACGAAATTCAGGCGACAATATCCGACCATATCTCGCCAAGTACTGCAATACTCGTCACTGGTTCTGCTCTTCTGTTCCTGGTCCGCCAAAAGGCGACAAACCCTATCAAGTCGAAACAGAAGTTCTCTCGTTTCAAAAGCGAGCCGTCTCGACTGATATACATAATCAAAGAACTTTTCCGGTGCCGATTAATATCGTATGTATGCGTATACCACTTACATGGCGCCCAATATCCGTAGTTTTTAGTGTTTTTGGGCATCACTTCAAAGCCAGCAACGCCAGTCCATCACACAGTCCTGCTTACGTCTTTTTCGGTTTTTTTTCTTTCAGCAAACAGGTCAGGTGCGAACCAATCACTGCAAAAAGGTGAGCCCCGCTGTCATTCCCTGCGGATTTGTGCAACAGCCCAGAAAGATGGTGAGAGTGCATGCATGTTTCGTCGAGTTGCACGCTTGCAAACCGGAAAACATTACTGATTCGTACCGTTCAGGTCCCCGGAAACCCCTTAGGCACGGCCTACTACGAGATCGGTGGTGTTTGACCTGCTTCGAGAAAGTCCGATCTGTAGATCTGACGAACATTGAGGCGTATTTTTTGCTCATTCTGACCCTTCTTCTTCATTTCTGGTTGTTCTGGTCCCTTATCGTCATATTTTGAATTTGCACTCCCTGTGCCTCTCCGCTTGACCTCGCTCATCTGCCAGCGGGTAGAAAGGCGCAATTCTGAACAGAGTCGCCTCTAATTACGGGGCCCCTTTTGACACTCCCTTTTTCCTCACATATTTCGCCCGACGTATCATTCCTGCTCTATCCTTGGCAGGATTATCACCGCCAGCGTCATCGTTAAGAGAGCACCACCACGAAAGAAGGGATACTCATTCATCAACGCATCTTCCAAACAGATATCAAAGAAGCAATCACTTGATCAGTGCACGATTAATTATTCGAAAAGCTGGTTGATGCTGATTTCGACGGTCCTTTTACTCTGACGACAGATACCAGAATGGACACCACGGAAGGGAGAGACCGCAACTGGGCTTCCTATGCCAATGGAGACAGTATGGCTCGTATGGCAATCCCACTTGTCAGACGCAGGGAAGACGATGCAGGCAGAGATTCCTGTGCTGCAGTGAGCGGAGGAGTGGGTCCTCTGCCTCCCGTCGCAGCTCGGCGTGATTATTTCGTAGGGTCATTCAAGCCTTCCGAGTCGTCTTTCGCCTCAGGGCCATCATTTCCTATGTCTTCACGAAAGACATCGACTACTTTTCCGCCAGTAGCATCCGAATCAGAGAGGTTTCAACATGGAGAAGCTGGCGGCGTGAACCCTCCTGGAACTTTCAATCCATACGAGGCCAGAAGGCAATCACTTCTCGAACCGAAGGTATCATATGTTGGTAAGAGAGATCAGATGGAGGAAGGACGGGACCGACTTTTTCAAAAGCCATCCTTACAGCCAATTTCGGCACCAACGTCCAAATTACCATCGATACATGAAGCACTTGGGTACACTGCGCAATTTCCATCTCCGATATACCGAAACTCGGGTCCCCATTCTCTGCCGCCTTCACCGTTGGCTGGTACTAATGGTAAGGGTGCCGCCCAGCTGAGCAGTGGTGGCACGTCAAATCCTTTCCCGTTATTACACGGCCACAATGTGAGCAGCCGTCGCCAAGATCTCGCAGAAAGCAAGCGATTGAGTGTATCCTCTTTCCGAACAGAGGAATCCCAAGCTGGCTCTGTCTCTTCATTCGGATCGTCTCTGAAATCTCCTGGGAGGTCGAGGAGATCAACTGCAGCAACATTGCCCACACCAGTGACAACATCTCCGAGAGGGTATGCACGGCCACAGTCTTTCCCTGGTCAAGTGCAACCATGCCAGAATGCACATCAGGGACCGGTGCCCGCAGCATACACATGGAATTTTTCCGCCCCTCCTGACGACGGTACGCGGCAAGATGTAACAATGAGTGATTTGCCAACGGAAGAGCAGACCACAACTTCCATGGTCGAGACGCCTGAGATCATGGTGATGTTGGAAGCGGTATGTCCAAAACACCGATAATGTTCTGTTGGAGTGAGACAGGAGAGGTGGGATCTGGCGACTTGAGAAACAGCCCCTGCTAACAGGTTATTGTCTAGCACGCTGAAACATGCATGAATGTGCAACGGCTCTGTGAGCTTTATTTGCAGAATCGCATTCGACCTGATGCTGTTCCTCAGCCAAATTTCGAGCGCTTGATGCACCTTCACCATCAAACGTGTGACTTCATGATGCGAGTCCGTAACACACGTCTAGCTTATCCAGTGGATGAAGCAAAAAGGCAGCAGATAGTACCGAGCCATCAAGTGCGGCCCAGCACGTTCTATGAGAACCGCACATATGGATTTAACTATCAGGAAGAAGCTCGAAAAACCCCAACATATCCCGCGACGACGACGACGATGACGACGACAACGACGACAACCGTCCCAGCGGTTGCACCCCCTTATCAAGTATCGGAAATTAAACGTCGACCTCCGCTTGCACCGAGACAGCGAAGAACGGTACGTCCTGCAAGATCAGACCGAGTCGAGATTACCGATGACGCTAATAGTCAAATGTAGAAGGTTGCTCCTCCCGGTCGTTGTCATAGCTGCAGCAGGAGCGAGACTCCTGAGTGGCGGCGTGGACCAGACGGGGCGAGAACGCTCTGCAATGCTTGTGGTCTTCATTATGCCAAATTAGCCCGTAAGCAGACTGCAAGTGGTAAAAGTAGTGCTGCAGGAAGGACACGCAAGTCAGCTCCATCTCCTAGCTTCATAAGAGCACCATCGTCGCTATCAGGATCCCCCTCCTGACAGGACAATATGAGGTTCTTCCTAACATCGTCTGTTCCCTGGGGGAACAGGTTTTGACAGGGTTGATCTCCTGTGAAGCAGAATCAGCATATCAGTGGCGAGAACTGCTAAGTTAACTTCAGGAATTTTGTTAGCGACTCACCATTTATGGCCCATCTGCATAGCATCCACCGACGATTACGTTGGGTCCTTTGCAACACTTTTACTTGTCCTACATGTGTCTTCTTTGCATTCTGTCCCTCTTTTTTTCTTCCTTTTTTTTTGATGACGAATCTCTCACCCATGACTGAACCCCTTAGATTCCTCGTTCATCATTCGCTTTTCTGTTTCCTGCACGTTGGTCTGTCGCTTTTGCAAGGAGTCATTCACTTCAGTTCCCTAAATCTCCCCCTTCTCTCTTTTTCCTCCTGAGCGAACGAGAAGCCTTCTCAACTTGTTCATCATCCCCTGATGTATGGGAATGCAATCATGTTTCCTGGGCTTTGCATCCTAAATACTGTTAAACATTTGTTTGGTAATTCAAGCACCAATCGCGAAACTCGAGAACCACTTGTCATTGCCGTCCTTCAACAGATTGGCCATTGACCTCACTATCAACCCGTAGACAATCCTGGAGAAACCATTCAGATGCCGTCCATGAGAATACGGGTGATTCTACATTTATATAGCTACCAGCGAGCAGCTTGCGACGGTAACGAGAGGACCACGGAAGTAGCGGAGGGGGTGCAGAATACATCGAAAGATAAGGAATAGAAATCGTATGGGAATGAATATATATCAATGAAAGAAAAAGAAGAAAAGAAAATGAAATAAAATAAAATCAAGGAAAAAAATATCTCCTGACGACACCTGTGAGATTCGAACTCACGAGGGCGAACCCACAAGCTTCCAAAGGCTATTGAAATAGCAGGCTTGCGCCTTAACCACTCGGCCAAAGTGTCATTGTTCACTTATAATCATTGGCCACTACTGTAATCATACATACAAATACTGAGCATCTAATACCTCTTGATGACGCCTATCCTACATAGTTTCACTGAACTTAATAACCTGGAAACTCATCAAGTGGACGAGGCCATTTCAAGCTGCTAATTGCTTCTTAGAAAGAAGAGAAGCCAAACTTTGTCGATTGCTGTCCATCGTGTGTCCAGCATGGCTGCAGACATTATCAAGTTGGTGGACATTAAGCCCATTGCACGCTTAGTCCGTGGTGGTCATATCACGAAGATATGTCATATCACGGCTGATATCACAACATTGCAAGTGGACTGCATCGTCAATGCTGCCAACAAGAGTCTCTTGGGCGGCGGCGGAGTTGATGGTGCGATACATAGAAAAGCCGGACCCCAGTTGCTCCAGGAATGTCGGACTTTGAAAGGTTGTGACACTGGAGACGCAAAGGTCACAAAAGCCTATGACTTGCCTTGCGAGAGAGTCATTCATACCGTTGGGCCTGTGTATAGATCTTCGGAGGTGTCTGCGCCTCTTCTTGATTCCTGCTACACTCGATGCATGAAGGTTGCAGCGGAGAATCGGATGAAGAGTATCGCCTTCTCGGCTGTGAGCACTGGAGTATATGGGTATCCTAATAATGAAGCTGGTCGCATTGCGTTGAATGCTGTCAAGCGATTTCTCGAAAAGACCGAGTGGCCTTTCTCGCATATTATCTTCTGCACGTTCGTGGATGTGGATGCGAAGGTATACCAGCGATTGATACCGTAAGCTCCACCCCGTCCAAACTCACCTCTGGCGCTGCTAGACCATTCTACATACTCACACTACTTCCTTCCAGTGAATTCTTCGATACCAAAGTCACTGCCGGTGGATCTCCATGTATGTCTCATTCCCCTGAGGAGCTTGCGGATCGCCTCCCGGATGTGCCAGCCTCGGACCCAGGCGCTGACTTGGAAGCAAAGAAAACGTCTTATGATCCAATGTTGTCCTGACCGCGGGTTACCCCATTGGCACCTGTTATCTGCTACTACTTGGACCAAAGCCATGCCATCAGGTGCAGGCATGATGTCACCGGCGCAAGTCAGTGTCTAATTCATTTGTCCGTTGACCGCCAGCAGGAGCAATCTGAAGGAGGAAAACGGTCAGGAACGTTTTGTCATGGCAAAAGGCATGATGACGCATGCCAGGCAATTGCCGAGGGGAGAATGCTCAAACTTCGATTAAGTTGATATCACCGCCAGCGGAAGGAAGTAATGATACATTTAGATTTGAGATTGAGAGTATCCAGTAGGGGGAGACCAACAGTATTGTATATCCTAAAAAAAAAAAGCACCTCACTAACATATGAGAGTAAAAAAATGAAAAAAAAAGGGAATCATAATCCTTAAAAACATCAAGACTATATGCACAAGAACAAGTACGAGAAACTCTACTACTCTTACACCTTCTTCGTAAACCTAGCCTCGTCCCGCTCCGCCTGTTTTCTGGCCTCCTCTCTCGCAAGCTGATCCGCTCTTCGCACAGCGACATCCTTCGGCTTGTAATCACTGAACAAGCTCTTCAACCCTTGTTCGATGATCCAACATCCAACGTAGTCCACAATCATAACGGTGGTCAGAGTCATTTTGAATGGGGTGGTGAAAGGTACCAGACGCAACTTCTCGTTAAGCTCGGGAATGAATTCGGTTGATGCAGCGAACGACATCGCAGCAGCGCCGACGAGACCCCAGTACATACCGCGGTTCTCTCTGATGGATTCGCGGAACGGCCGGCCCTGATAATTGATGCTGAAAGTGGAAACCTGCTGGATGAGTTGCAGGATGTAAACTGCACTGTTGAGGAGGGAAGGCTGGAATTCGCCTTCAAGATCAACATTCTTCTCCCTAGGCTCAAGAAGAGCAACGTAATTCGATACGTAGATTAAGGTCACAACATGAACGGCGAATTGACCCAGAATGGAACCCATGATGTACCAGTTGAAAATGCCAGGCTGAGGGCGTTCCTTTGACAATTGCTCAACGGACTTGGCACGGGAGATGGATAAAAAGCACACACTCATCATCATACCGCTGATGGTGACCTGACCATCACCGAACTTGATGCCGTCGAGATAAATCACACTCAAACTGTAAGCGCTGATCAAACAGTTGAGAGCAAGAATCTTGTACATTTGGATGGTAGCAACCAGTGTACATCTGCCTTGCCTAATGATATTAGGAATGGCAATGACATTAGCGAGTTTGCTGGTAAACGGAGCAGCGACGGATGCATCACCGAGCTTGATAGTAGGAGGTTCACTTTCATCCATTTCGGTCTCAAGCATCGAAGTAGTAAACCGATCAGCAAGATTGGCAGCAGCAGTCGTGGCCTGCTGCTGCTGGCGTTGCTGCGGAGTCATGTTCTCTTGCAGAGCTCGGGCTCCAGGTGAAGTGATGGTTGCCGTCGCTTCTGCCGGTTCAGTACCCTTCCTAGCAGCCTCCGCAATGACTGCTTTCTCATGATGGGGGTTGGCCGGACCAGGAGGGTACAAGTGAGCAATTTGAAGTGGCACAGGAGGCTGAGGTTGATTGAATCGTTTCATGATCTCGCACTGCTTCTCGTAAAGTTCTTTCATCTTGGTAATCTTGAAGTGTTCCGAGATCTTCTGCAAGTCCTCTTCTGTTCCATTGAGTAGAGCAACGCCAACATGGGCTTGCTTTAGTGCACCAACGTCGTTCGTACCATCGCCGCACATGAGAGTCGTATAACCAGCATCTTTCATTCCAAGCAGAATCTCTTCCTTCTGCTTAGGTGACACACGGGCGTAGACCCAGGCGTGCTTCAACAAGTCGATAAATCCCGGTTGATCCTTGAACTTCGCCAATGCGTAACCAGTAACGCAGAGGTCTTTCGTTTCCAAGACAGCTGGATCAATCCTCTTAGTAGGATCAACATCGATAATAGTTTTATCATCAGCACTTCGGAGAATTACCTTTTCACCAGAAGTATCATTCTCAGGAGCATCAAGAATGAGAACCTCACGATCAACGATTTCCACCTGCCGGGCGACATGAGCAGCAGTGAGCGGATTGTCACCAGTAATCATGACCACACGATGCGAACTCTCATTTAGCATACGAACAGCCTTGAGAGCGTCGGGCTTCAGGGGACACTGCAAAACCAAAAATCCAGCGAACTTCAAGTCCTTTTCGACATCTTCACGTTTGAGATCATTGATATGGCTCTGGCCGAGCTCGTCGGTTGGCGACAGAAACTTGTGAGCGAGAGCAAGAACACGGGCACCGTTCCTGGTGAAATGCTTGAAAGTCTCTTCGTAGTATGGTGGAACATCGGTAAGCAATTTGCGGATGGTCTCAGGGGCACCCTTAACGCCAACAAAGGTTCCTCTATGACGTTTGGTGTTCCCACCAGTACGTTCCAGCATGGTGACGGTGGCGACGGACGACTGACGTTTCAGAGCAGACGAGAACTGGAATCGACGTTTGATTTGAACCGAGTCAATAACGATATTTCCCGTGGACGCGGTCTTGGGACCCTTGACAGCTCGTGGACGAAGTATATTTTTGTCACCGAGGTTCCAACCAAGAGAAGTCAATGTAGCCTTCTCCATCGGATCACCCACAATCTCTCCATCGTCTAGTTTAACGAGAGCGTGTGCAGCGGCTAGGACTAAAGTGGTTTCCCGGGCGACCTTGTCAACGGGGACAACCTCGGCATGTGCTCCATCAATCTCAGTCTTAGCACCAGGTAGACCCAAACTAAGGCCAGCGATACCATCGACGACGAGATCTTCACCGGTGAGAGTACCAGTCTTATCGAAGCAAGCGATATCGACACGACCGGCGAATGGGATGCGAAACGGTTCAGTACAGAATATGGCGAACTTGCTTAGCGCGGCGAGTGAAGTATTCACCGCTAAGCTCAATTCCATTGGAAGTTCAGGGGGAACGACGCTGGTGATGATCAAGACGCAGTCCAAAAGAAGTTTGGATCTTTTGCGATCATTCGCGACTCCTTCTTGCCAGACATACCAACTTGCAGCGAGTGCGAACATCAGCAGGAACAAGATGAACAGTAGTGCCTCAACGTTGTTTGCGCTGACGTGCTCCGTGGAATAGATCATGGTGCGAACGAGACTACCTTGGCTGGTCTCGAACCCAGTCTTAACGACGATACCAACAGCACCATCGTCAGGGGGCCGGGCCACGCCTGACGCGAGTTTGGGTGCTTTAAAAGTTTCTGTTTCATTGTCTTCACCGGTGGAGTGGGTGATCTGCAGGACCTTGGTGCCGCCCATGAGGAAAGCATTCTTGTCAAGACCTTCAATATCGATACGTTCATCGCCGGGACGAAGCTGAATTGAATCCTTCAGGAGAGGGGTGCTTTCGCCGGACAGCATAGCTTCGTTGACAATGGCATTACCCTCGATCATCAAGATATCACAGGCAACGCCAGAGTCCTCCTTTGTTCTCTGAATAGATATGAGATCACCGGGAAGAAGCTCGTCACTAGTGGTCTCGATCCAATCGTTCTCACGATATACCCAGACTTCGTAGGGCTTTATGCTCATACTGCGGAACTCATTCAAGGTGCGTTGACGCTGCCAGACGACAGTGCTTTCGAAGACGACGAGCATGAAAAGGGTGAAGAGAGAGTAGTACCAATACTCGTCCAGCAACCAGAGCCCGACGCAGAAGACCTGAAAGACGAAGAATGGCGCGACGGCATGTTCCTTAAAGAGCTCCGTGAAGGTTGGCACAGGGATATCGAAGACGTTGCCACCATAATGACGCCGAGTGTCCTCAATCTGCTGTGCGGTGGTAAGGCCATGCGACATTTGAAAGTCTCTGAGATAAGGCTTTGGCTCGCCATCAATGACATATTTCAAGGGAGCGAAGCATTTGCGATCAGGATAATAGAGGAAATGCCTTTTTTGAAACAAGAAAGAAATACTCTCCTCGACATGTTTCTCACCACCTTTGCGTTCCCTGATCAATTTGCATATTTCGGCACTCCCAGCGTTTTCGACAGGGATAACCTTGATAAGACTCGCGCTTTGAACATTTTTTGCCTTGTAACAGGTGAAACAGGCGTCGATATTAACGTTCCACTTCGTCATCAACCATAGTAAAGCTTGAATGGAGGCTATGGTGCCGACCCAGACAAAAGTCCATTCTTGACCACCGATATATTTGTCATAACGCTCAGCAGAGAAGTAGATTGATGAAAAGACAGGCCAGGCTATTAGGAAAGGCCATGTGTATGCGCGCATCTGCGTCGGCAGTGGATTATACAGAGACGCAGACTGTATCTGCGGATTATCCACGAGCGGCGCCCTGAGTTAGTCTGATAGTTAGCAATATGATCATCACCATCGTCTTATTGATTTTGGTTATTCCATTGTCTTTCCTACTTTTTCTCTTCGGCAATCATATATAAAGGACACGAAGTCATATGAAGGGGTAAAGAAAAGACATGGATAGATAGATAGCTAGATAGATAGATATATGCAATATGTAACTGAGAAGAAAGATGACAACTCACATCATTTGTCTAGTCGAAAAGAGACGACAACCCTTTGGGAAAAGACCTATGAGAACTCGACTTTTACGATTCCCACCTAGAAATCAAATGAATTATACGATGGGAGTTGTGTACACCATCAGAGTCGTCGAGATGATTTCTGAGCGCGGCTCTGGACTCTGTTCTCTGTCTCTGTCTCTGTCTCTCTCTGTCTCCCTCGGTGAGATCTGGACCTGAATAGGGAGATCGACGACGGCGACGAACTGCGGCGGGGAGGAGAAGAACGGAACGGGATGTGCGGAGTTATTTACTCCATATAGACTAGCGGTGTTCTGACTTCCGCCTGATCGCAAATTACGCCATACAACGCTTCAAGACCAAGACCAGATGAGAACGATCTCTTCAACCGGGGGTGGACGGGAAGAACGAGTCAAATGTGCATGTAGATGAAGGAGATGATGTTGCAGTGCTAGTAGTTGGTTACTTGCAGTGAGTGTCATTCACACATCTATTCCTCGTCGTTGATGTACCACGCAAACGTCTTGATCTAATCATACTCCATTTCTCGTCTAATTGATTTGTCGATGGTAAGAGAGATGATGTATTGCCTATGAGTATCAGAATGATTAGTTGATTGGTCGGCTGGCCTAATGGTAAGGCTTCCGTTTCCGGTCTTTCGATCTCGACTACGGAGGATTGCAGGTTCGAGTCCTGCGTCGATCGTCATATATTTTTATATACATATATATATTATATTTTTTGACCTTGCTAGCGATAATTGGAAAAACAGTGTAGGCAGCGTATTTGAATCTGCAAATGTGCCTCTTTATCTCAATTATACTGTCTTGCGCGTCTTCAGATCCGTTGGGACGATTTGTTTTTTTTTTTTTTTTTTTTTCCTCTCTCCTTTCAATAGTTTTGGAGATTCCCAATTCCAAACCCACGCCCGGGCGGGTGTAGAATATATATACTCCTCGAGTCACCAGGGATGAGCTTACCTGTAGATCGCGGCTGATCATGCACGTCCATAACCCCAAAAACCCGCAACCACACTTGCTCTTCCTCCTCCTCCCTTTTTGCATCCTCCAAATCCCGTGTCGGTGTGGGATCTGAGTGAGTTGGGAAAGAGAAAAGGGGGAACAAGGGAAATGAAAAAAATGAAGTACAGCAAGAAAAAAAAAAAGAGTTTATGCCATTGAATGCGATACGCAATACGCAGCCATCTACAAGCAATGTTATGAGGAGCCACACAGAGAGAGAGAGAGAGAGAGAGAAAATGCGTTTTTGAATACAAACAGTGAGAAATAGAAAGTTACTATGGAATCATGGGCTCACGAAAGCACCTTGATGATGCCAAGGTTTGTTGAGAGAGGATTGACAGCCGACAAGGACTTTTCTTTCCTTTCCTTTTTTCTTTTTCATTTCTCTTCTACAGTATCAGCCGGGATATCAGCCTTATAAGGTACCGACCGCAATACCTCAAAGAAGAAGAAGAAGAAGATTAGAAAGAATAGAACAAATAACAATCGAATGACCGACCAATTAGTCAAGAGATTCTACTACTGTACTTTGGGCGGTTGCGAATGTTTAGCCGCATGTTCACCAGCCCTTTCTTTGCCCTGCATGTTTACCCGGTCTATGGAACGGACGAACGAAAAAACGGCTTTCTAAAAGAAGAAGAAGAAAAAAAACAAAACAAAAGAGAGTGCGATTTGCGAATTAATCACTCTTTTTTCATTTTTCCATCTTCCAAGGCGAAACACTCACGTTGAACGACAATTGGAACCGAAACGCCCAGACCCCGACAGGATTGGTGAAAAGGGGGAAGGGTTGCAAAGAGCGGCCGCAACAGACAAGAGGAGCGAGACAAGGGAAGAACGAATGGGAAAGGGACCGCCTTGACAGTTTGCGCACGAATCTTCACGAATAGGGGATTCCTTGTTTCTCACTCTGTTCATCCTCTTTCCCGTCTTGTGACTGTCAAATTTTCTTATCGGGGTTCACCATCATAGTCGTCTTTCTGATTTACCTGTCCTTCCCATGTTTTCTGTTCTTCACTTAGTATCATTATTACTATAATTGATTTCATGATGACTGATATCTCCACCGTTCAGTGGTTAAGCAAAGAAGAAGAAGAAGAAGCAGAAGAAGAAGCAAAAGAAGAAAGGCCAAGAAAGAGAGAAAGACACCGATGTACCGAGATCATTCTTCAGCCTCCCTCTTCCTCCTGTGAAGATCATCCATCATGAGGAAAGGGGAATGGTAAGGGTAAGGGTCACCTTGCAAGAAGAGAGAAATGATCATGCTTCGACGGTGTATGGGAGATTGAATGAAGAGGAAGTAAGAAGTGAGAATGAAAATGAAAATAAGTCATCATTTCTGTCAGAGAACAGAGTTGGTTGCCGGACCACCATCCTACTACGCTCGTGAAATCGCTCGTAACGGGCCAAGAGCATACCACCTTCAAAGCGAGGCGAGGCAGGATTGATTGTGAATTCCGATCTGACCGCCCAACAAGAGAAGTTATCTATACGTCCTTTTCGTTGTGTCGTGATGCCTTCGCACGTGCACATCGCCACCGTCATTCTGGTGGTTTACAGTCGTGCCATGAAATTCGCCCCATCAGCACGGAGGTGATGAATGGTGTGTCTCTAGATCATCCCACTGCAATTGGAATGATGAGGATGATCTAGGCTGCCTGCCTACTCCTTCATACGCGTACTCTCTCCATCTATCTCTCTTTCACTCTCACTCTCTGAAGCTCCGCTCCTCAACAATCTGCTCACGAGCCTTTATTGGGACTCAGCCACACTCTGAAGCCCAAAAGTCCAAGCTTCAACCTCTTTTTTTTTTTTTAAAATCTTTTCAGACAAGGCAACCAACTTTTCATCCTGTAAAGAAGAAGATAAGGGAAAACAAAAACAAATGAAAAAAAAAAGGCAAAAAAAAATAAAAATAAAAATAAATAAAAAAAAGAAGAATAAAAATCTGCGAGACACATCCCGGCAAGAGTCAAGAAACGTTTCCGCAATTATTCGGCAATCGTGCGTAGAAGGACAAGACGAGAATCAGATATGAAAAAAAGAAAAAAAAAAAAAAAGAAAAGAAACTCTCCTCTCTCTCTCTCTCGCTCGGCTACGATCTGCTTTTCCATTTGGTAATTCTCATCTTTCTTATCTTGATATTATCTTTTCCCCTTTACAATACTTTTGAATCTCTCCTTGCCGGTCGGCGCCGGGTGCGATTACCGCTTTTTTCCTTCCTTTCTTCTCCCTCGCTAGATTCCCTGACGGTATAGTAAGTACGCATTGAATGATTCCGAGTGAGAGGGACAACATTTTCTTCTTCTTCTTCCTTATCTCAGTTCCTTCCCATATACAGTTCTTGCTTCAGGTGGGGATAATGGGGGCATTTGATTGAATTGAATTGAATTCAATTTAATTTGATCAGATCAGATCAGATCAGATCAGATTAGATTAGATCAAATATCAAAAAGCCAAAAACAAAAGACAGAAAACAGAAGATAAAAGAATCAAAAAAAAAAAAAAAGATAATCTAATCTTTCCTCTTTCTTCTTCCTCACTTCAAGCTTAAATTTAAACATGGCGTTGAGATATATCTTTGACATGTTTTCTCTCATCCTCCCTCTCCCTCTCCCCTCTTTCATATAAAGGTCAAATTTAGAAACACAATTGCGGAAATAATCTACCC
>JAGYHZ010000094.1:0-18091 GCA_024244195.1 Ascosphaera aggregata | reverse complement strand
CTCAACATGACAGAGGACGATCAGGGTTTTCGCCACGTATAAGACGAAGCACTCTGCGCTGTCTGTGTCATTCAACCATCGCATCCATACGTCCATACATCCACATATTCTTATTCAGTTCACATGAACTTACACGAGCTTCGGAGCTAAGGTGCCGATTCGCAACCTTCCCATGAGCATCTAGCCCAACGGCATGGCGAACGTCTCGCATGGGCTTCGCTGCACTTCGGTTGCCCTCAACTCAGCCACCCAATTGCCCCATTTTCAAATGCAGTAATTAACCCATACAATAGTATAATAGTATGAATATAAGCAGAACCAACATGCTAAGTACCTGTCAATATAACATACTACGTACAGCAGTATATCATAGTACGTAAGTAACTACGAAGACCGTAAGTAAGCCAATGATTCGTCCCTGGAGGAGTGTCTATGCCGATATGCCGAATAGACATAAGTACTAGTCTCAGTTGGGAATAGCGTGTTTCAAGGAACACCCTCGCACTGATTATCGCACCCAAGGGCGATTCCCCGTCCACACACACACATACAACATGGCAACGACAGCGACAGCAACAGCTACAGCGACGCCTGTCGAGTATGTAAGGGAAACATACTTCATTGACTTCGCAATGCGAACTCATTTGAGAGCCATGAAGATCGTCGCGATGTTAAGTTCCTGAAAAATAAATAGATAAAAAGAAAAAACAACGAGATTGCAGAGGTTCCTGCTGGGGAAATTGCGGAGACTATGCATCTCAGCATGGATAGCAATAGCAGTATCAAGCATTAGCAACATCATCTGCCATAGCCATGGCCACCACCACCACCACCACCATCATCATCATCATCAATATTATTATTACCCTTATCATCATCGGTCAGATTCAGAAGAAAGGTTGATGATGACACGGATAGCTCCATTTGAGTAGGGCTGGAGCAGATACCACCATGCACTTTCTTTTTCAGCAGACTGGAACGCTGGATTGGCCGTGAGTAAGTGGTGGGTGAGTGACTGATCACCTTCCTGGCAGACTCCACTAGCCAGAGTCTCATGGTTTGCTGGGACTTGCACAGGGTTTCTGCCCTTTCTAAGTTGCGCATTTCATCTATGAATGGGTCGCTGTATAGCGACTTGGAATCGAATCTCTACCGATGAACTAAGAAAGGGCAATTGGCTGAACCTGCATTGCCCATCCCTAATAATGGCACTTACCTAACTGAGTCATGATGCCCGTCTTCCTCCGACAAATCGACAGGAATGGAGGAATTTTAGTGCCTTCCATGGCGATCGAACCGTATGACTGGCTGTGATTTTATTTTCTGGATGTGGGTACCACCCACTAGCGAGTCTTCTCCAGCTTGTGACTCTCCAGTCCATATTCACGCTCAAACGGCTGCCGCGAGGGTTACCAGCCAAAGCAGATCGAGCTTCTACGAATGCCTGGACTGTTCAGTCGTGGGCTACTTATGCTTCCCTCTTCCTCTTTATTCCTATTTGAATTATTTATTTTCTTATTTCCCCAACGGGGAAAGAAATCAAGGGCCCTAAATTGCCTCCCTCTTCTTCTGCTCCACTCGGTGGATTTGTTCCAAATTGGCCCAATTCCATGGGTATGTGGAAAGGAGTGACGGACTGCTTTCTTGTACGCCGTCCTGAAAAAGGGTTTGAGCTTTGGACTGCTTAGGTGCACATAAGTGACTGCTCTTTTATATAGGGCGGATCTCATCCCCGCAATTCTCGTCCCAATCTATTCTTCTCTCTTGCTCCTTTTCTTTTCCTCTCTCCCCTTTTCGTTCTGAGCTCAATTTGACGTCCGTTGCATTGCCGTACCTCTCGGGTTTGCTCTGTGGTGTTTTTCGGTTTTTCTTTCTTTTTCTTTTTCTTTTTTTTTTGCTTTTTGTTTGACACTCTCCACTCCATCATTCTGAACTAGGTTTATCACTTTATTCTGCTCTGCTCTTTTCTGGGTGACATTAGCTCTGATTTTGTTATATCATTATTTTGACATCCGTCATCACTTCGTGTTGCCACAAGCATCCCGAGTAGGTTGGCATAGCACTTCTCCCATCTGTTAATGCGTCATTAAGTCTTTTGATTTTATTTTGAGTCATATTTTCACTACGACAACCATCCCAGCGGTGCACAAGCAACTTTGACCATCATGGATCCAGTGACATCCGATCAAAAGGTCTCCGTGGACTCAAATTCCACAACAAATGCTAAGAGAAAAGCTTCATCAGCGGGATTGCCTAATCCCAACGCTCGTCCAGTAAAGCGCCGTGCATCTAAGGCATGCTGCTGTTGTCGATCGCGTAAGGTTCGCTGTGACGTTGTTGAGCATGGTCCACCGTGCACAAATTGTCGACTCGACGAAGTTGAGTGTGTCGTGACCGATAGCAAGCGGAAGAAGTTAGTATATACATATTTATATCCCTCTCATGTTATCCGTGTTTCTTTCTTTCGCATGTCCTAAAATGAGTCTGACTGACGTGGGCCGAATAGGAAACCCCGGTTGGGGGAGTGCGGCAGTGATCCAACTGAAGGTGCTTCCTCTACAACGTCAAAAGCATCTATCAACGATCAGCCATCTCCAAATCACAGCAGAATACCTTTATCTGCTTTTAGGAATATCGAACCTACTTCTCCATCCGCAGCATCAGTCGATTTGGAACATGGTCAACATGTGCCTCACCTGATATGTGCGTATATGCAGGTCATTTGCTGATCTAGACACCCGATCTTGATCGCCAATGGCTAACTTCGAACTAGACCAAACGAGAGAGATTTCTACCCCTAGTATCGATGCATCAGCTCAAAACCGCGGAATGTCTAACGTTCCCAGCGTTTCGGCGAGCTTTCCTTTGGCGAATATGAGGCTTGCTGCTCAACAACTTCTAGGTGATGTGCCTGGAATACAAACGACTCCGCCTCCACCTCCACAGCAGCCCAAGATAAGAGGTGCTTTACCATTGTTCATTCGACCACTCCCATCACGATATGATATCGTTGATGTTGATTACCTGGAGACCAAGGGAGCCTTGCGCATCCCTGATCTTGAGCTTCGGACTGAATTGATGAAGGCTTACATCCGCTTTGTTCATCCTTTCATGCCACTACTTGATCTGGAAGATTTCCTCTCTACAATAGCACAAAGGGCACCAGCGAAGCCTGTGAGTCTACTGCTATTCCAGGCGGTCATGTTCGCAGGCACCGCCTATGTTCCAATTGAATACCTTGAAGCCGCAGGATTTTCTTCCCGTAAGGTAGCGCGGAAGACTTTCTTCTTGCGGGCGAGAATACTGTACGACCTTGATTACGAGTCAGACAGAATTGCTCTGGTTCAGTCCCTTCTTCTGATGACTCATTGGTATGAAATGCCTGATGATCAGAAAGACACTTGGCATTGGATGGGTGTCAGCCTTTCCCTTGCCCACACAATCGGAATTCACCGAGACCCGTCTACTTCTTCGCTAGACATCAAACGTCAACGCCTATGGAAGCGTATTTGGTGGAGCACATACACACGCGATCGCGAAATCGCCCTGGGCATGAGACGTCCTACAAGAATCAAGGACGAGGATTGTGATGTCCCCTTGCCCGTCATTGAAGATTTCGACATCAAGCCATTCTCAGCCGAGGCTATGCAAGCGGCCGGCGACTGTGAGCTTCTGTCAGATCTCGAACACCAACGTGATCTGGCGCAACTGTTCATCGAAAAGTCGAGACTCTCTCTCTGCATCAGCCATGTTCTCACTACACAATATTCCGTTCTGAGTCATAGGAACTATGGCGGATCAAGGGAAACTACAATGATGTTGGTTCCAAAGAAGGCGGCAGCCGAGGGATGTGAGGTACGGAATTGCGATCAGGAATTGGAAACATGGTTTGCCAGACTTCCAGCAGTCGCCCGTTACTATCCTTCCGGACCCATATCTCTCTCCAAACTTTCAACCGTTGAGGAGGTAGTACACACTCATCGTGCTCTGCTAAAAATGGTTTATTTGACGACATCGAGTGCTCTACATCGCCCACAGGTCCTTCCATCGACCCCAATGCCTCAAGTGGAAGTAGAGTTGCAGGAAATCTCGAGGGCTAAAGTGCGCAAGGCGGCCGTGGAAATTACAGATGTGGCCCAAGATCTGCACCGACGAGACTTAGTGCGGTTTCTTCCTACTACAGGCATTACCGTAATTCTGCCAGCCGTGATTATCCACTTGCTCGATATTAAGTGCAATAATGCGACTGTCCGTGCCGCAAGTCTCACCAAGTTTTACCAATGCATGCAAATTCTCCAACGGTTGAGAGAAATTTACTGCTCAGCGGACTTTGCGTCTCAATTTTTGGAGGCTGCAATTCGCAAGGCGGACATTAATCTTTCATCGACGCCTCCAGGACAACAGTCACTACAACAGCAGCAACAGCAGCAACAGCAGCAGCAGCAGCAGCAGCAAAAACACAACGTAGCTAGTGGCTGCATGAATGGAGGAAAATCAGTCACAAGTACCGGTGGTCATCGGGAAAATCTCGCCAACAACGGCGCTGAAGCGGATCGTGATCCAAGACATACTGCTTCGGCGCAAAACAGCACGTCGGAATCAGCACAGGGTACGCGTCCGCCCAATGGCGGGTCCCTGACTCCACCTCCTGATCTTATTGCGGATGATCCACTTGCCCAGCCCTGCGAATTTTCGCTTCAACAAGAGCTCACTTTTCCTACGCCTGTCATTTCCGGGCTTGATCATCTAGAACAGAACGGAAATGACGGTGTATATACCGCAGCCACTCCACCACAGTCTGTCCCAAGCGAGAATGGCAGCACCAACAGTCTAAATCCCGTGAGCCATGTTGAGAAACGGGAACCGTTCCCATCAGAGTCGCCGTTTTCCATCGACTTACAAACGTTGAGTAGCCAAGGCAATGTGAGTTCAATGGGTTTCGGTATTCCAGGGTTGACAAACCCCGGTGCAACATCGAATTCACACCTCACTCCTACAACTATAATATCTACGAGTCCGTCTTCAGAAAACCTCCAAGATTTGACTTCTAGTACATTCAATTCGTCCCCTGTCTTCGGCTCCGGGACAAGCGAACTTAATGCATTCGAAGCTCTAGCTCACGACACTGACAGCCGACCGAACGATCTCGATGCTCTGATTAACTTTGATGACAGCAGTTGTGATTACTTCATTAGCCCAGACATGGGTCTACATCAAGAGTTCGATCTCGGCGGTGACCTATTGAGCAAATTCGACGTCAATGGCGCGAACGTCTTCACACCTCATGGCTTTGATTGGATGACATTGGGTGAAGACCATGCCGAAGCGCCAGCCTCCGTATCATCACTTGCCAATCCGCCTCCTGCCATGGTGCCAAACAACGGATGATATACGGACATTATAACCCGGAAAGGAAAGCGAAGAGAATTTTTATTTGTCTGCAATGTTTTAGTTTTTGTGGTTTTGCTTCTTCAATTATGCATGAAAATCAAAGGCCAAGATTCCTTTGATAACCAAGAGTCTGGATTCATGACTTCCGGAGCAATCCCTGCCAAATTGGCTCCGTTTCTGACTTTTGACTTGACGCCATGGATACCCAATATTGCATGTCTTTGGGCTGTTCAATATATCATATTGGAGCGTGTAACATAATTTACCTAACAATGAAATTGATCGTATAACAGGGATGCTCGAACACACGTCGGGTTCAGCCGCTTCGACGGGGAATACTGGCGTAATCACTAATCACCGGCGTGTGGAAGGCGTCTTCCGGTATTGAAAATCAGCCGTACAGCTGGGATGATGGAATCGAGACCCTGAGAAGGCCGCGCCGATCTCCTTGACGTGGATCTTCTGCAATAACCGTCACACGCATTGTCTTGCTCTCAAATGACAATTGAGCATGAACAGATGAGTTCGTTATAAAGGCTGAACTGGACTGAAATCTGCATCATATGACGAACATGAACGTTGGAGAGATAAGAGTTCAACTCCTTTTTTCTTGGTTCCAGCCAAATTAGGATTAGGAAAGACTCTGAAGGGGTGACTCACAGCATTGAGTTGATCAAGTTTCCATACCTTGTCAAGCTCTGGCCATGCCCATTGGATTTGTGAGAATGCAATCATCTCGGGAAATCTATTTATTATTGTCTGAAAAAAGATGCCAAAGATTACAAGGAGTAGGCCCACGCTCTATGTACGAATTTTTTTTTGCCTCTGCTTATCATCATCGTTGCGATCATCTCGTCATGAGTACCTGCGGGAATACGGCACCCCTTGTAATGGAGAGAGCGTTACAGTATCCCTCTTCTTCTTAGAGTGATGCTGAACAAATATTGAGTATAGATCTGATGTCTGTAATACTCGGGTTTTTTATAACTCGTAGTTATATTATGTATACACAATTGTATATATTATTCTTGTTATTCTTCTTCTTGTCTATTCTAACTCGGGTTATCTAACTGGCTATCTCGTTTTATACTGCGTGAATTTTATCGCGACTAAATGTCAGCCTGCGGACATGGCAAGCACTAGAATCCTGTTCGCCTCGACCTATGACTCTCGTGCTTCAACCGTGAAGGGCTACGTACTCAATTATGCATTGCTGTCAGCTCGTAAGCATGAAACTTTCATCGGTATTTCAAACCAGCCTGCGAATAATATGGTCCGTCTCGAATCTTTTCGTCACAAACAACTCAATAGCATTGATAATCTATGCAGTAAGATGTCGAAAAATAACTTCCTGCCTGAGAGTCTAACTAATGAGACCGCCGTTGGATAGAATGACAGACCTTAATATCACAGGAAGGTGGGCCGTAGAAATCCATTCACACTCAAAAAAAGGCGCAATACAGCAACGTAATGCGAGGCAACGTCTTGAAACTACCTGGAAGGACTGTTCTCGGCCACAGAGCAGTAGGTACGGCTTCTTCCGATCAATTTCCCAGTAATCCATGTCCGGTACATACGGTGTAGATCAAACTGAATTGATCAGATCTAGATATTACTCCAGCTGATATGATGGGATAAGATAAGATAAGATAATATAAGGCTGAAAAATTGGAGGGAACAAGCTTCGTCGAAGAGTCATAATCTTGGGCTCGACTTCGCAAGGGCATCCTTGTCGCGATCAGCTTCCAATTCACGACGGTTCGTATTTCTTTCAGCAGTGCTTTTATATCTCAAGCTAAGAGAACGACGAGTTAATTATGGCATTCTCCGTTGGTAAAAGGAAGTGCGGTATGTTGCCTTGATTTTCATCATTCTCTTTCGACAAATTTGTTGGCTTCTATTTCCCGCTTCAATAAAACTAATTGCGCCATATTCAGGTGTCCTTGGAGCTACTGGCTCAGTCGGTCAGCGATTCATTCTCCTTCTCGCTGATCACCCATTCCTTCGCCTTCATGCGGTCGGTGCATCATCCCGCTCCGCGGGCAAGCCATACAGAGATGCCGTTAAGTGGAAGCAGTCGAAACCCATGTCTGAAGAATTAGGCTCTCTTGTCGTGAGAGACTGCAAGGCCGCGAATTTCAAGGACTGTGACCTTGTCTTCTCAGGCCTGGGTGCCGATATTGCCGGAGACATTGGTAAGGCTCGCTGCTCTACGCAGTCGTCGAAGAGTCCATTGCTAATGCCTATTTTTCTAGAAATGGAATTCATCAAAGAGGATATTCCCGTCTTTTCCAATGCAAAAAACTACCGTCGTCATCCACAAGTGCCTTTAATCGTTCCAACAGTCAACCTTGGCCATCTCGATGTCATTGCACACCAGCGCAAGACTCTTGGACTGAAAAAGGGTTTCCTCGTCTGCAATTCTAATTGCGCTGTTATTGGCGTCGTCATTCCCTTCGCTGCTCTCCAGTCGAAGTTTGGAACTATTGAGCATGTCGAAGTCTTTACCGAGCAAGCACTGTCTGGCGCAGGCTACCCTGGTGTTTCCAGCATGGATATTCTCGATAACGTGATACCGTTCATCTCAGGCGAAGAAGACAAGCTCGAGAGCGAGGCACAGAAAATTCTCGGTTCCTTGAATGCTGATGCCACTGCATTTGAAGAGCTCTCAGACATGCAGGTTGGTGCTACATGCACCAGAGTCGGTGTCACCGATGGACATATGGCGTTCGTCTCCCTAAGATTCAAGAACAGAGACGCGATCCCCTCAGCAGAACAGGTGGCTCAGGCTATGAGGGAGTACACCTCCGAGGCACAGAAGCTTGGTTGCCATTCAGCGCCTGCCCAAGCCATCAAGGTCTTTGACGAACCTGATCGTCCTCAGCCGCGTCTCGATCGTGACATTTCTGGCGGTTATACAGTGAGCGTGGGAAGAATCAGGGAGGCTGCGGAAAATAGCTTCTTCGATATTCGATTCGCTGCACTGAGTCACAACACTGTCATCGGCGCAGCAGGATCGTCAATTCTGAATGCCGAAGCTGCTGCCATCAAAGGGCTTTTGTGATTGATTACGTCCATTCTCTGACTGTGCATATAGAAGAAAACCCGCTTGTCCATGGCTCTTGTTTCGCATGTCTAGATGGTAAATTAGTTACCCTTTGGGCAACGCGATCCGTGAGGTATATACACACCGAGGATTGCCCTCATGCTCGACGCAATGCCTGATTGAATAACCCCGTTACTATTCCGTGGCATTCACGACTGTGATCCGAGCTATGTCTCAGTCTGGCTCTTGAATAGGTGGTTAGAATCAGCAATCAAGTATATGCCGTGTGCCAATGGACGGCAAATCCGCACCGTTAAGTATCTTCCAAGCCGGACGAGACACAATCCGGTGATGTCGACTGTATTCATTGCATATAGAGTTAGCGAGTCAGAAAGCTAGAAGGTCGTCCATAAGTGAGATGCCAACCCCATGATATCACTGAGATACGAACGCGAAGCTTGTTATACGCCTTGGAGCTCCGATGCAAAATTATTCCCTTATGTCTGGGAACCCAGTCCCTTGAATCGTGAGCTTCTTACGTACAACTCATATCCCCCTCATGTATACAACATCCCGTTCTCTGGCTGGTTACTGACATTGTCGGCCTCGTAGCAAAGATTTTGCGTGAGCTGAAATAATAACAAAGGCCACAGGCCATTGCTGACATTGCAAGATCCTCCTGGGCGTCGGGTGGCTTCCCATTCGTACTCAACGTGAATTATGGGAAATAAGAGCTTCTACAATTCATGCTCTAGGGTAGTATTACAAGCTTGAAGAAAATCTGCACGATGCATGATCGCTTCCTGGGGAACGACAGCTCGGAATAATGAGTGATGCATGGTTGTGAAAGACATAAATCACTCAGAGCAGCGATCAATCAAACTAATGGTGTATTTCTCTAGCGAAACTTGAGCCTGTGCAACAATGCTGCATTCACGGTGACACGACCCATATCTCAAAGGAAGAAGCTTGATGGATGAAGTCCAAAGCGATGCTTGTGATATGCACGACCGCTTAATGGCCAGACCACAGTCAGTTAAAAAGTTGTTGACGGACAGTCCACTGCAGGAAACGAAGAAGAGGACTTGTATATCCAAAGTGATCTGAAAAAGACGAATTCAAATCCAACAACTTGTGCCAGCAATCGCCATCATCAGTCAAAGAAGGCTATCGAAATGGACGGCTTTAAAGGTGTTCGAGGAACGAGGGGACTCGGACCACTTCACCTATACCATACCCATCCGAACCCTCTCAGAAGCCATACAAACACTCTGGATTTTTCATTCGCACCAATACGCACAACTCTCAAAGACGAAGAGAAGTTTGCTGAGGTGCAAGCTGAGATGGGTCTAACCGATTCGGAAGGCCCAGAAGCAAAAGTCTCGATGGACGGCTCGAGAGCGAGTTCTCATACTGTTGAGGGCTTATTTGGGAGCTATCACAGACCCTCAAAAGATAGTGGTTGCCTCTCCACTGGCACAACCAGACCATTCATGAGGACTATTGGCCCATTCAAATCGGATGTCGGCAAGAAGAACGATGATTCATGCCAGGGCACCTGGATACGCGAAAGCAGCGTTATCGATCCAAAAGAGAAACCATTGCCGCCAATACCAGCATCAGCGGAAGTGATTGAAGCCTCGCCCCTCAAGAAATTACTTCAATCACTGTTTGGGGGATGCTTTATGATTCGTTAACATGTGCTGATAATCAGCTGAAGTTGACAATGACCATGACAACCTATATTGTTCATAGATATGCATCAGGTATATAGCCCACCAAGCCAATTGCGAGCTTCATTGGACCCTTATTCTTTAAATTGCACATGTTGATGTCATCAGATACAACCACGCAATCATAACTAAATAGTCTGGAGTATATGAACCATCGTGCTGACAACAGGCTCCTCCATTTCCAGAGATGAGACGTTGCAAGGACTTAATTACTTAGCTCAAGGAAAGCCACTGATCGGCGTCTGTTAAAACTGTTAGCGATCGGCTATAGAAGCTACATTAGACGCGCGGATATATCAGCCCTTCTGCAGCGTACCATCATGAGTGACGTCACAGAAAGACGTTAAGGCAAGACCATCGATACGCCCGTCGCGACGAAAAACACCCTGAACGATGAGACTGCATGTGCTGTGTGTCTCGTGGTTGAAGTTCGCATTGCTATTATGCGACTAGTTGTAGTCGGTTTGATTGACGGCATCATCTTGTTTCTTGTTATTTTGTTCTGTCGGGCGACCATTGGTTGTGGCGCCCCAATATTGATTGGCGGTATAAATCACGGCATTCCTCGCGCTCCAAAGGTGGTATTCTGGGACCAGTAGAGCTTCTGCCCGACAGGAAAGCGCAATCACACGACATCATCACGTTCACTCTGTACCAGGTCCTTTCTGATATAAAGTGATCCTCAATCCCAGGCTTAACCATCCTGCTTGATCTGAGCGGGCTTGGAATCTTTGCTTCATAGGACAGACTATGCACGTACGTTCCCAGTACGCTACCAAAAAATGTGCTTAGCTTTGATATCAACAGCACATCTTGAATATCGGTTGATTGTCGCCGATAACCGTGATGTGAGTACCGGCGAGTCCTGATCAAAAAGATTGTAACACTGACAGACATTCAGGAATACTTACATCGGCCAACCGCCCGAGCGCAGTGGTGGAGTGATGACCCCAATATATTGAGCGCCCGCGATCTAGCGCGTCCTGCACATGGGACTTGGCTGGGTGTCACAAGGCATGGCCGGATCGCAGTTCTCACGAATTTTCGTGAAAAGGACACAACCAATGTTGGCGCAATCGTGGGCCGCATTAGTCGGGGTGAAATCGTTGGAAGATACCTGACCATGGGTCGGGATCAAACAACGGAGGAATATGCCGAGGCACTGAGGGGCAAAAAGGGACCCCTTGTGGGATCAGAAGCTGGAGGTTTCAGTCTCGTTTTTGGAGATGTGAGAGGACCACTAACAGTGGTATCTAATCGCCCGTCAGACTATGAGGTGCTTGGCAATGGGGAAATCATCAGTACTGCAGCACGAGACGAATCCAGGAATGCGAAGGCTTCACGAGGTGACTGTTTGATTGGTGATGGGGGATGCGAAACAGTTGCCCTCAGTAATGTCGCTTTTGGGGACCGGTCCTGGCCGAAGATTATGTTAGGGGAAGAAAAGATGAAATCAGCAATTGAGGATAGCATTGCAGCAACGGACTCGGAAGAAGGTTTGATTGAACGTCTCATAGGCGTACTATCGAGCGACACCTTACCACGAGTACGAAATGCTCAAGGAGTTGAGACTTATATGGACCTGCTCAAGGAAAGCATCTTCATTCCTGCGATTGGGGAAACTGGATGTTGTGATGGCAAAGAGAATGAGCAGCCCCCCTCTGCCGATGCAATTCGTTCTTCAGATGTGCTCTCAAAAGCCAATGTCCTCCCAGATTGCGCGAACACTGCTCAAGGGGAGCCAAGTAAAAATTCTTCAGAGTCAGAAACGAAAGCGCCGCCGCTGCCGTTTTGCCAAGGATCTTACGGTACGCAGACCCAAACAATCGTCCTTGTTCACAATTCTGGCCGCGTGACATACTTTGAGCGGACGTTGTATGACCAGGAAGCCAATCCCATTCCAATCGGTCAGGGTGATCAAATTTTCAAATTCAACATTGAAGACTGAGGAACGCCTTAAGAATTTGGGAAGTAGTTTGATGTTGGAAAGCGAGTTATATTCCTGAATTCCAGCCTGCAAGGCTTGTATATATCTTTCAAATGCATATGTAAATAATCTGACAGCAGTAATGTCGGATTCCTATTTCAAATTCATGGAGCAGATAAGATCATTATACGGTAACCTGTACCCTTGCTAGATTTTAAGGACTTTTGTTGAACTCGTCGATAACACTTCTAGGCTCCTGGTACGGTCCAAGGCTCTTGTATTTCGTGTCAATGCCAAAGAACTCCGGACCGCCGACCTTGAGACCTTCAGGAGTGCTTGTCCATAGTGGATGAGCTGCCATGGCGATCACTTCGACCTTCAGGCCATACCTGAGTTCTGGAGATCCGATAGCCTCACCATCCTGCCCTAACACTGAGACAAGGTCCGGTACCGTGCAGATGATTTCTCGGGCCTCACTATTATCAGGGTCGACGTATGCAGCATACAAGTACTCATTTTGGAAAGGAATAACGAGGTTACTTTTCTCGTTCACGGTGGAGTCGTCATTGATTTCTCGCTCCTCGCTGGACAGAGGCCCGATTGTGACTTGACCTACAGTGTATCCGCGACTGACATCTCGCCTTACATCTATGACTTTTCCGCTGTAAAGAAGCTGTCCAGGTGAGGTATCAAACTGGAGCGGAAGGAAGGTCAGTGACAATCCAACGCAATTGAGAAGGGACCTTATTACTCACAATCGCCTTGACTATGTTAACCTTGGTCCGTCTTGCTCTATGGATGGCACGCCCTATGTACCAACTTTGAGAAACAGTGTTTGGTATGCTGTATCTTCTAATGACGTCGCACGTCAATGGCGTGGCTGACGCCGCGGCCATCATGCCGAGATTGATGCAATGGGCACGCAGCATGCCTTCGACACGATCGTCGTGCTCTGCCTTGAGAACGACACCTACGTTCCTTTTGGCATCTGCAATGACGCATGGCGTGATTGGGTGTCCGTATACGTACGGAATGCCATGGGCCATGGTGGGATACGCGCGGCCCATGAGATCTCCATCAAGGACAGGAATATCATAGAGGGCACTAGTGGGGAAGGTCGACATGCCATTTCCTCCGCCTATCTCGTCGGCAATGATTGCCTCGAAATGATCTTTCCCTGACATTCTCACTGAATGCTCTATCGATGTGACAATTTCTGTGCCCGAGCCTAGACGCTCACTGGAGACACTGGGAGCGCCGTACCATGACCCGAAGACGCAGATATCGTCATTCTTCATCGATTTGATAGGGACGACTCTCATTCGCTTGCCGTACTTACTCAGGGCCTGCAAACACTCCAGGTGCTGGAGGTAAGACGGACCGCCGCCGCCTGTACCAAGAACGCCTGTACCAGACGCAATGAATGCGAGATCGACGGGCGATATGTACCACACGCCATCCCTGACTTCGGGTACATAGGCCTGGAAATCGACAGAATTAATGTCGAACATGATTGATGACGATACCGGTGTCAAGCCGTTCTTCATAACTTCTGGTTCATTATCACTCTTAAACAGCAAGTCGGCCTGTTGATTTTTACCATTGGCACTTCTCATGGGATCAAGCACTAGTTTGCCAACTGCTTTGACGATAAGTCTCATCGCTTTATTGGTGGTGTATTGAAGGGGAATTGTGTTTATTTCGACAATCTGAACGTCGTCCCTCACTGCACCCTTGGCTACCGCGGCTTCGACGGCCTTTATCTTTGCCATCTCTAGGACAGCAGTTTCGTCACGACCTTCCATAATTTCGATAATATCTACCTCCCCACTAACCTTGGCGATGGCAGCGCCAACAGCGTTTGCAGAATCATGGTGGGGAGGGATGATGCATTGTGTAACCCCTTCTAGTTCGTCCATATAAATCACTGAACCACCGCCGACTAACAATAAGGTTACCGGCAGATCAGACACTTTCATGTTGCCAACGCCGCGCTCAAAGATCTTCCTGATTTCTGCACGAGCCTGCGTGAGAATATCTTCGGATATATTACTGGCATTCTTTGGCTCTCCTATATCTGCTTTCCCTGAAGACACGGCAACGTCTGTCGTGGTCAGGACGTCTCCGCCAAACACCACAGCGTCCTGACCAAGGCGATAGCCCACAGAGTCTGGACCGACAGAGACGATACCCGTTGCCTCATCATATCGTACTCGGCTACCGCCACCCAGTCCAACAGACAGTACCTCTGGTATGGGGAATGCAGTGCGGACACCAGCAATCTCAACGAAGTTTGGCGCCTTTCGTGGAAAGCCGGATGGTAGCAGGGCGCAGATATCGCTAGTTGTGCCTCCGACATCCATGACAAGGACTTGAGTGTCACTCGTGATGTTGCCTTTGTCAGCGGACGCAAGATACGCTGCGCCGGTCAAACTATTGGTTGGCCCACTGGCGAATGTCTTGATGGGGTACTTCGCAGCCGTCAGTGCGTCCGTGATGGTGCCATCATTCTGAGTAAGATACAATGGACAATTGAGCTCCAAATCTCTCATTGCATGGCAGAAGGCGCGAATGGTCCTGCGAGCCAGACTCAGTATAGATGCATTAAGGATGGTCGCATTTTCACGCTCAAGTAAACCAACGCTTCCTATTGCCGAAGAGCAAATGACTGAAAGTGTGGGATTCACTTCAGTCAGGATCTTCTTGCATCGTGCTTCTTGCGAGGTTTCAACGTCAATCGGAGAGAAGACACCGACAACAGCGACCGTCTTAATTCCTGCTTCTTTGATGGTTTGAGCAGCGCTTTTGATTTGCTCTTCGCATAGGGGGGCGATTATGCCTCCGTCGATCTCGAGTCCTCCATCAAGATAGAAGATGGGACCTTCCATGATCTCTCGCAAACAGGACGGGAAAGCTGTGAAGGGAGCAATCTGCGCCACGCATTAGCATCTCTATTATGTAGCTCTGATGCCCGGTAAATCTAAATACAGCTCTCGTGAATGGGCCACATAGCCGGATGACAGCAACCTTGCTCAGCCGCCGCGCATCAGCTTCCACAACGGCATTGACGAAGTGGGTTGTCCCAATTGCAACGCTAAGTACATCCTTCCTGTTGACATTTGACTTTGAGAGAACATCAGCAATAGCCGTACAAATACCCGACGTCACATCAGAGGTAGTGGGTGTTTTATTCGAAGCGCAGACCCCGCGGGAAACATTGTCGGTCGCCGTGACATCGATGATGGCAGCGTCAGTGTTTGTGCCGCCAACGTCGACACCGATGCGATAAGCTGGA
Source organism: Ascosphaera aggregata (assembly GCA_024244195.1). Classification (NCBI taxonomy): domain Eukaryota; kingdom Fungi; phylum Ascomycota; class Eurotiomycetes; order Onygenales; family Ascosphaeraceae; genus Ascosphaera; species Ascosphaera aggregata. The sequence continues at coordinate 2,699 of JAGYHZ010000094.1, read as the reverse complement.
CGCATTGCGCTTCGGTTCCTAGAAATTATCGGCGGGCTCAGCTACCACAATCTATGATGAGGTCCGCAGCAGGAGCACGCTTTAAATTGGCCAGCTATCCAGTTGATAAGCATCAATTCAAGTGCCTAGTCGAGTCAGAGCCGCTCTAAGCCGTGGATTTACGGACAGTCTATAGAGTTCACGGAGCGTATTGCGGTTTGACGACAGGTTTCCGCCAATGATATACGCTAATTGGACCGGCGACCCGGATTTTCACCAATGGTATCTAACTTTGGTTCACCAACTGGTCCGGACTGAATTGCAGAAATCACCAACCCCTGGCGATTGCTTGCTCAATGTGCCTGATAAGTGCCGGGTGGGAGACACGTGCCGACCATTAAAATCGAAGATATCCATCAACGAGATCCGTCATGAAAAACACGTCCTGGAAGTCATAATAATTGAGTCACTGTATACGAAATGTCATTGATTAAATGGAAGATCTATGGGCGTCTTTTAGTCTGGCTAGGATGTGGCCTAGATATAGTACGACTCGTATACTGCACCACTCCGTTTGACGCACGTACAACTCCGTACATATTTATGCAGGAGAGAATTTGCCCTGCCGCTTTTCGGACACTACACTCTACTTTCAGCGCTATCTAGGCCGATGATTGTAAACTTTCCGGTCACGCTGTGGAAACATTATTGCATTGACCCTGGTTTCAATAGTTTGGTCCTTCTCTACGATTCACTCCTTGCTCAAAGACCCCCACCCACGCGAGATCATCCGATTGAACAATGGTGAGCTTGAAGTGGCTTGAGGTTTCTCACGAGGGCAATGTCATTCCTAATCGATGGAACAACAACGACGTGAAGCCTACCGAAAAGGCAAGACGCAAATGGGGGTTATGGACTTACCACAACTATTGTAAGTCCTGAAACTATCTTGGGTCAGCGAATTCTGTGAGGTTAGCGCCGGCTGACTCCAACTGGCAGGGGTTCTTGTGCAAAGCAATATCTCAACCTACATGGCGGGCAGTTCTCTGGTCGCTATGGGAATGTCATGGTGGGAGGCCTTTGTTGTGACCGTCGTCGGTTTCATTCTCGTGACAGTCTTGATCGTCCTTAATTCACTTCCAGGAGCCCAATATCACATCGGCTTTCCGATCGTGAACAGAGGCGTTTGGGGCATGTGGGGCAGCCAATTCGTGGTTTGGAACCGAATTTTCCTATCAATCAGTGAGACGAATCCTATCAGGCGAAGATAACGAGCAGGTCACTAATACAAGCGAATGTTGTTAGTATGGTGTAAGTTGCCGTCCACTTCTGATGAAGCGTGGTGTACTAAGAGACATAGATGCATTTCAAGCATGGATAGGCGGTGAATGTGTTTATGTCTGTCTCCAGGCCATATGGCCTAGCATAGAGGAGAGGATACCTAATCACATGCCGGCAGACACGGGCATGACAACAGCATCATTCGTTGCCTACATCATTTTTATGGTCATGTCCTTGCCCATCATTTACATCAGACCTTACAAGCTGGAAATGGTGTTTTACATTTCTGCGGCCGTCGTCCTCGCGTTCCAGGTTGCCCTTCTTATCTGGTCCTTAGCCACTATGGGTGGAGAAGGATTTGGTGAAACCATGCATAACTCTAGCTCTGATGTTAATGGCTGGAGCATTGCTTTCGGCATCGTCAGTACCATGGGTTCCCTGGCTGCTGCTATGTTGAATCAAAATGACTATGCTCGTTTCTCGAAGAAACCGCGGGATGCCATTTATGGTCAACTTATCAGTATCGCTCCTTATGGCATTATCTGTTGTCTGATCGGCATTCTTGTGACTGGTGCCACTGAAAAGCGGTACGGAGAAGCATACTGGAACCTCCCCGATTTGCTGAGTGCTATCATTTCACACGGGGGCTTCCGCTCTCGGACTGCAGCCTTCTTCGCAGGATTTGCATTGGTGATTTCTCAGATCGGTGTCAATGTTTTGGGTAATGCACTGTCTGGAGGTATGTTTCGACTGTTCTTGCCGCCGCTGTCACAGACCATAAGTTGACTCTCAATAGGTTTCGACCTGGCCGCAATGCTTCCTAAGTACCTGAATATTCGTCGTGGTGCCTATGTCACAGCAATCATATCAATTGCTTGCAATCCATGGAAGCTAGTAAATACTTCGACGGTGTTTCTCTCAGTCATGAGCAGTTACTCAGTTTTCGTGGGGCCGATGGCCGGGATCATGGTTTCTTCCTACATTGTGGTTAATCGACGGAAAATAAAGATTGATGATCTTTACGTCGGAAACGAGTCTAGCATATACTGGTACACTTACGGCTGTAATTGGCGTGCCATAGTTGCAGTAGGTGGTCCCTGACGATCCTGGCCTCATAATAGGTGGCTGACTGACTATGCGCAGTGGGTTCTTGGTACGTTCCCGTCGCTTCCAGGATTTATTGCCAGCATTAATACCGACGTCCACGTTGCGGTTGGATGGACACATCTATTTTACATATGCTTCCTAACTGCAGTTAGTATCAGTGGTGTTACCTATGCAGCCCTTCATTATATCTCTCCCGACAAGCGTCAGGTGAATTGGATCACAACTGCACCATCGGCGAAGCTGTGTATGGAGCAGTATCAGATGGTTGTGGATGAAGCGGAGGAGAATCCTGACGGCAGTTCTAATTTCAACCTTGAAAGACCTTACAAGGT
>JAGYHZ010000093.1:0-18166 GCA_024244195.1 Ascosphaera aggregata | reverse complement strand
TTCGAAACATACGACCCGCGCTATCTGAACAAGTGCACAACATCTAGCTGTTTGATTACAACAGCAGCAGCAGCAGTCGCAACTCCATGAACATTCCCGTCAATGACGGTGCGGCGACGCAGCTCACTTACCTCTTGGAATGGCCTTTCGTCGATTTGTATCTGTGAGGTCATATTTGATTGCAGGACGCTATCATGTCCCATATAACTCCGCTGACAGCACGAGCGGTTACCAGTAGCAAGCTGAGCAGTCTACTACGCCTGGAAACAGCGGACCGTGCTGGACGTTTGCGAAATCCGCAAGATTTCCTTGAATTGCATGAAGTAAGTCAGGGGTTGTGGGAAACGAAGCGGACTTGCATTGATGAAATCTTTCAATATCATCTAATTGAATTCATCTTAATCTACAGCACATGCAAGCAATCGAAGAGAATCAGAGACAAAGAAGACGTCAAAGGCGCAAATACTAGGGAAAAGCAAAAGTCAGATCAACTATCAACGCAAAATATATACCGTTTGCTTCCCCTGTCAACCCCTTAATGGATGTTATCGTTCAAATAAACGTCCTCTTCTTCCTGTTATAAGCCCTTTGATCTTTCAGCCATCGTCTGTAATCATGCACGCTGTTTATTTTCTCGCCATAATAATCAGGAACAGGGTTCGAAAACGAATTGGCGGATGGATCGACTCTGTAAGCTTTGATCCTCGCAAACAGATCTTTGTCTTTCTGTATAGAGCATTAGTCTACCATCATAACAATGAAAAGTGACTCGGTGCTTACCTTTTCAAATTCCTTTCTCTCCTTTCTATATACCATATTGAAGACTCCATTGCCCAAGAATGGCCCAATCAACCAACCCAATGATCCACTTGCCGCGATTCCCAAAACCATCAACACCATTGGATCCAAAATTGGGAATTGAGCTGTAATGTGGTCAATGTCCTGTGTAGCCAACACCTGCAACCCACCACCTGTACTAGCGACAGCAGCTAAGATTGATGAAGCCTGTGAGTAACGACGACGCATGGCTCGGATTTTAAAGAAGCGATTCCAATCAAGCGAAGAGTGCTGAACTTGTTCCGAGGTTGCCGTCTCCGCACCAGTGGTTGTCTGATTCCCAGTGTTCGGTTTTGGGCTCGATTGTGTAGAGTATGCTCTAGAACCTTGCACGATAAAGAACCTCCCGGCTGTTTTGTTCGCGTATCTCAATGCATTTCCATCCCACGTCTTCCCATCTGGCAAGGGATTTCTAATTGCTTGGCTCTTCTTGATCCGTCGTGCACGACCAACGTAGTCCTCCCTGCTCAAAGTTTCAGCGATCTCTCCCCTGAGTCCAATCGCATTCTCCTTCAACGCAGACGGAGTCTCGTCACGGACTGTTCTAAGTGGTGTGATTGACGGATCACTTGTGTCAACGCCCTGCATCTCCTTAACGAATTGGATCTGCGATTCAAGATGCCGCAGCATCTTCTGCTCCTCAGCTGCAGAAGATGGGAGTGGGAGAGCAGACAGGCGAAGGAGGTGATGGAGTTTTTCGCGCGAAACGATGTTCCCATTCTGCGCGTCTGCAGTGGAGAGAAGAGATTTGATAGACCATGCTGGTCTTGAAAGAAGGGTGTCAACGGAAACGGATGCATTGGACGAAGTTGATGCGCATCTCCGGTAGTCAAGGCAATATCTGTAAGCTGCTGTTGATGCGCACACTCGATGCCGTCTCTTCAGAGGCAAGAAAGAGGATTTACCCCGGAAGCCGGAAGTCGCGCGAACTGGAGAGATGTTCATATTTGATATTTGTCGTCTTCAGCTCGATTCGAATCCACCGTGCTGGTGTCTGGTATAGAGAGAAGGCTCTGAATTACTATGTTTCACTCTGTCCGATATACTGTCGAAGCTCTTCGTTGTGCCACATGGGGGGAGTCCTTAAGAACCGATCCGCGAAGGAAAATTTAGTGGGGCAAAGCATACGATGACCGAAGAGACTGGAGACAAGGTGATGGGTATCGAAGAAGGCGCGACGCAATTGTCATGCGCTGATGCAATACAACCATCAGGATTAATTAGAGGACGCAAGCTCAAAACCAGGCTGAAGATCTCCCCAACTAGACAGCCCTTCCATCTCCTAATAAGCTTCATTTATTTTGAACGACAATAAACTAGCTTGTGTGGTGTACGTAACCCTCGTTTGAAGTGTATTCTCTGCGGGCTTAAAGTGAAATCACCCTACGATTAAGTCCTATTATTGAGGTTTGTTCACTTTAGCGGACGTGCGTATGGTAACTGCCGACATGTCGTCCGCTGTCGCATATACTGTAACGAGGATTAACGACATGTTACTATATATCGAGTTTATTCATTTCGCAGACGACGATGAGCTCTTAATATCATCTTCCATCACAACCAACCCGAAACGACAGAGTCTCATGTTCCATTTTGGCGTCCTATGGAATTGCCCATATCCAGCAGTGTACGAATCTTTCCTCTTCGCCATGAGCTGCCACATTCACAGGCACCGATGACTATGAGCGTTACTAGGCCTCTTCCTTCTGGACTGGAAATTATAGTGATTTCCTGTGTGACAGAGCAATTGTCACTGCTGGGAGTCAGTAGACGTCGGAAAGGCAAAAGCCCCCTCCCATCGTGTGAGCTGTCAATCAGGGTATGAAATGTAGGAATATGACCTTTGCTCTTCAACATTGGATATTCGTGAGTTGTAATAATGCTACTTCCATCGCAGCCACCTGCTTATCATGATCAGCACTCAGATTTGGGATATGATGGATTCGGCGATTTGTCTCCCCCTAGACTCCCAGCGTGCTGATAACTTCCATGCATCGGGCAGGCTTGAGATGCCTCCCCTTCTCTATAGCCGACATGTCGTAAGTAAAGATAACGGCCTAGGATTATATTTATTATTTGAAGAACATCAAGATGAACGCAGAGTATATCAAGGCGATTATAAAGTAAAAATCATATACACAAACTCCTTCTCGTTCAATGTGTTTCAGACCAGCAGAGTTCTGCCCTCCCTGGAACTTTGCTGGGCTAATTCAATCAATCTGATGACGGCACTGGCATCCTCGGCCTTGACAGGTACCTCTGCTTCACCGGCAAGCGCCTTCGCGATACCAGCATAGAAAGTGGTGAACTTGGGTGGAGGATTGATGGTAGGGTAGACTGATCCGGTGATCTTGCCGTCCTTGAAGTGTGTAAGGACACCGTGTCTATCCTCTGGCTCGACACCGTAGGCTGGGTCAGAGGGAGACATGCCAGCGCGGAGCTGCTCCTCTTGCACATCAAGATGGAACTACAGAAGATCATGAGTTAGTTGCTACTGTCCTAGCCGTAATCATGGAAATGATCATTATGGTCCGTACTTTCTTGTAACTGCCTTTTTCTCCTCTCACCCAAAATCTCAACTGTTTCTCCTCGGGACTGATGACGTTCGACCTTGCGGTAGCAACAAGTCCATTATCATACTCCAATCTAACGGTAAATGAGTCCTCGTAACCTGTTGGGTTCACAGACCTCTGCACGCCAATGAAGCCAGTGATCTTCTTGGGAGCGCCGAATAAGTGATAGATCTGGTCGATCATGTGAGTACCCAAGTCGTAAAGTGCGGAACCGCCAGGTATGACATTGATTTTCCAAGTAGAATTTGCGGCAGGTGCCTCAGGCCTGTGACGGTCGAAGTGAGTTTCATAGTCGACGACACGGCCAAGGGCGTTGGACTTGATAAGATGCTCAAGAGTCGCAAAGTCGGAATCCCACCGACGGTCTATAGTACTCAAGGTTAGTCACGATGCAGGTGATTTGGGTGCGCATAAAGGTTTTAGATGGGGCATACTCTGATAGACTGAGACGAAGAGATTGTTCTTCTTAGCGATGGCGATCAAAGCTTGAGCTTCATCATGCGTAGGAGTAAAAGGCTTTTCAACAACAACTAATTTATAACATCAGTAACTGCCTTACAAAAGTTCTCACTCGTCCTATGACGCCAGTCTTACCGTTCTTTCCGGACTCGAGAACCTGCTTCGCCAACTCAAAGTGCGTGTTAGGGGGAGTGCAGACAACCACCAGGTTGATGGATGACTCTTTTAGCATTTGATTAACTTCGCGGAAGACCTTGATGCCCGGTAAAAGTTTGTCGGCCTCATTTTGGGGGTCGACTTCTTTCTGAACAACAGCGAAGAGATTCAACTCAGGAACAGCATTGATGAACGGGATGTGAAAAGTTTTGGCACTGAAGCCAAAGCCAATGACGCCGACATTGAAGACCTTGCACATGATGATTTAAACTTCGTATGGACTTGAAGTCGAAAAAAAAGATGTAATCGTCCGCATAGAGGGAGAGACGAGCAATGAAAATGAAATTATTCCTCCAAAGAGTCGCATCCCCTCCTAAATATATCGCAACGACGGCGGGGCTGGCGGGGCATGGGAAAAGCGCCCGCGTGTGGGCATGGTTTCCAATCTCCAGAAATAACCCAGTCGAGTGCTCTCCACGGCTAGGTGCCCGCTCTATCTTCATGGATGGGGTCTCCAATTTTTCGGGACTTTTTGGCACCACCCGAAGCATCTTAGGTTCTCTTAGCTCTTTCGTTTCCACCTCTTGTGACGAAAAGCGCAAGCAGCCCTAGCGGTGCTAATGTAGCATCATAAAGGAGGGAGAAAGCCGCCAATGGTCGAGACTGCAGAAGGTTTCGGATTGATCAACACTGGTAGATGCCAAGGAGACAAAAGTGCGCACTCGAAGGAGGTGCGATTCGGCGTCATGAGAATGGTAGCTTCCTTGGTAGAGTGTGGTTGCCATCAAGTGCCCAGAACTTGCTAACTCCTCACCATCGCGTACAGTCTTTTCCCAATTAACTTAATAAAACCAATGTTTGAGGTCCTGCTTGCAATCCATGCAGGGGAGGCAGAGGAAGCAAGGAGAGAATGCCCCAATGAGAACAACTGCCCACCGTCACCTTGACCATTTGCAAATCACGACCGTGCTATCATCCAGGCATTATCATCAAATCCGCTCGCAGTCGGTCTGTATGGCAATAGACAGATTGCCTCCTTAAAAGAGCCATGTCCGTCGATAAATAAACCTGAGACATTCAAAACGGCTTGCCGGTCCGGGACGGGGTAGCAACACCCCGACTTGGCGTGGTCCAGCGACCACGTCCACGCATTCAGGCAGATGTATAGCCTGACGCGGATCTGCGGTGCCACAGTTCGCATCGCTCGATGATGATGAGAAGTATAATCAACCATCAAACCGCCCGATTGGGATCTGCTCGTCTCCTACGTCGAGGAACCAGGCATATTGGGCAATTGAAGATCATATGTATTGCTCCTGCTTCCTTATCGCGTGGAAGGTGAGTTGCAAAGCATAAATCCAGGGTAAAACCGTGAATGCAACTGTCCAGTCATGGCAGTCACAATATCGTTCGTAGCCTTGAGAATAGCAGTATGTCCAGGAGAAGTCTCGACATGGACTGTGATTAAGTGATTTGCCAACTTCAACCGACACCTCGATATGCTTGCTTTGCCTTCGTAACTGCTTTCGAAGCTCCCGTAATCGACCGGCGTGGTTTTCAGGAATCTGCAATATTGATATCCTAGTCGGCAGACCTGTCTGACTGGTCACAAATGCACACTCTAGGCGGCAAGACCACAATCGATAGATACTATCCAATTATCCATCCATCCATTCATCCAGTCAGTCAGTCAGTCAGTCAGTCAGTCCTGGCACTTGACTTACGAAGCGCCAGTGGCATCGACATGCGGTTGAAGGCGATGAGATCGAAGAGTCAACAACACTCATCGCGACGGCAATCGCTATCATAGATGTCCATCAAATGCCAGCAGATCGAGACTTGATGGCAAAGAGGTCATTGAGGAGAGCATAGCCGTGTCGCTACCTGTATCTACTACTCTCTTATTCCCGCCCAACCCTGGATATTGCGACGGTAATGCTGTCATCGATGGTTAGATCGCGTATTTCACACATCAGGATTTGCATCGCTTTTGAGTTACGCTTCAGAGGGAGTTATGTTATCAGCAGCATCAACATTATCATCATCATGTTTGACCATACTGAGAGTTTTTCGACTTGATGCCAGTTCCATTGGGCAGGCGAAGCGTCTCCAAGTCTCTCACTACTGCTATTCCAAGCATTCTCTTCATAGAATCAACAATGACGTTTCTCATGAAGTTGCTGCTTGTGCTGCTGTCCCCACCGCCACCGATTTTTTTCTTCATCATCCCACCTGGGCGGTGTTGCCGCACAGCATGCTGATTCGCCATGGAGCTGATGCCGAATTTCTGCTTGATTGCTGCTAAGAGATCTACGATACGCTTGGACGTGTTCGTTTCTCCTGCAAAGGCGAAGGCCAGGAGCTAGGGGTGTGGTTTGAAGATGAAGAGGGGATGATATTGATCGTCTCCTGACAGTGATCATGCATTCACCTCGTCGACATCTGGTATCCTCGTTTGATCTGTCATTACCCTGCGTCATCCCATCGCGATCGTCGCTGAACCCCCCGTTCATCTGAACTTATCACTTCTCTTCTCTTCTCTTCTCTTCTCACCCCTGATACTTCCTTGGACGGCCCATGGCATGTCAGTCAGGCTGGTTATGTTTTAAACGAAGCATCTACCATCCCAACTACTATATGGACAGTGGAGAATGTCTCTGATCTTCTCGTTGAGAACCACTGTCGCTTGTTCTCATTACGCGTGAGAGTAGCGAACCCCCCCGGACTGGCCCACTTTGATCTGCCCTGACCCAATCCCATTCTGTTCGTTATCCGACCGATTCTTTCCTCCCCTGTCTAGGCTCTTTCCAGTGGTCTCCGCTGACCCCGCTATCGGCTTGTTCGAACCCACCTTCGACGCAAGAGTTCATCCCGTTGGTTAGTTGGTTAGTCTGTCAGTTGGCTGGCAGGGGCTAATACTCTGACTGTTGCCTCCTCCAGCTCTTCTCTCTCCACACGTCTCGCCCTCTTGTTCGTTTCGTTCACTGCTATTCGGTCTGACTGCCTTTCTGCTTCACCCAGAGTCGGCTGCCGGAATCTGGTCTTCTCTATTTCTTCTTTTGGATAGCTCGAGGCTTGGGTGAAACACCTCGTTGTTCATCTATGTGATGTGCTTCTAGTTCGATTTGGATTTTGACTGCCGAAGCATGGGAGTGAGCGGCAAGGAAAACTAGTACTTTGCAGGTATTCGTCCAATTGGAAACCCACATTCTCAACTCCTCTTTGGAAAACTTTTTCTTTTCTTTAATTCTTCCTTATGAAGGTGAAAATAGCCGATCTGCTTTCGTCCGTGAAATTCCAAACACTCCAGTGCGCTATCGTCGCTCTAATCGATAACCAAAGGGTCTCCAGCTGACTGCTCTATGTTAATTCATATTCGCAGTCTTACATCATCAGACCAGAGAATCATATGCTTAATCTCACGTCAATGCAACGGGGAATGTGACTTCCTTCTACTTTCGCTCGGTTGTATGACTACATGAGCCGTTTTGGGCGTCACAAGCCAAAAAGGCTCAGCCGCGACACGCTTTTGCGACGCTGTGAAAACTACCGGTAACGCAAGCACAAACTCAAAGAATTTTCAGATATCACCATAGTCACGGACCCGATACATATTAATAGAAAACGAATCATCTCTCCGGCCTAGAGAGGTCCTCTCCACTGCCAAAGGGATCTGTCTGGAAAGCTGCGATCATGTCTTCTGAAAAGTGCTTCTTTGACCCCTACCTGACTCTCGGCGTGCCCCGAACGTCAACCACAGCTGAGATTCGCACCGCGTACCGCAGACTTGTCCTCAAATGTCATCCAGACAAAGTACATGACCCTGATCCCGCCAAAAAGCAAGATGCTGTCGAACAATTTCAACAGGTTCACCGATCGTATGAATTACTCTCAAACGAAGCAGAACGAGCTAAGTATGACGACAAATTACGGATCAAAGAGGCCCGGGAAAAGATGCTCGCGGCGGGTGGAAAACTGTTCACAAGGACAAGTACCAATGCTGGACAGCAAGCGACAACCGCCGCCACGAACTGCTGTCCAGACGCCACCATGAGAAGGAAATCCGAAGCAACGTCTCCACAGCAAGCGCGACATCAGCAAACCTACGCACCTGAACATCCGCCCGCTGGTCCCAGGCCCGAGCCTCGGAGTACCCATAAAGGAGGAGCGGAGACCTTTCTGCATGTTCATGAGGAGAGATCGGCTTTTCGGACAGATGATCCCAGAAGACCACCACCTTCTTACGAACAAGTCTTTGCACGAGCCACAGCGAGCGCTGCACACGCAACTGAGCGAGCAGATGAAGACCAGGAGAGAGAAAGAGAGAGAGGAAGAGCAAGAGCAAGAGGAAGAGAAAGGGATAGAGACAAAGAACGTGAACGAGCAGACAAAAACAAAGCTTCTCGGCGAACAAGTACACAAATTGAAATCGACCCTAGTCTGGCTGACCGCGTCAAGGTCAATGGGACGAGCATCCGAATCGATACCCCTACACCGCCTCCCACAGAAACCAGTGGCTTACCTCCTTCGTCAACTTTCTCTGCGCGGTCACGGTCTGACAGAACCCGGACTAGCACCAGTCAACGGGACAAATCCTGGCAGCATGACAGAGAAGATCCAATTGCACATGCAACCAGACTGTTTGAAGAACGAGTGCGAAGTTCTGAAGAGAAGGAAGCGGAAAGGAAAAGGGAGCGACGACGCTTCAAACGCGAACAGCAGGCTCGAGAACAAGCAGCTGCCTCTGCCGCCGCGGCAGGTGCAGAGCACCTCTGGGCACGTCATCATGACCAGGTATGCGTGGACCAGCAACGCTCGGCAGCACATCAAAAATTGCATGCTTTGCGAAAGGCAGCGGAAGAGGCAGCGGAGGACATGAGACGAACGGCTGAGCGTGTTAGGGAAGAAGAAAATGATAGGAACAGACGAAGATCCAAACAGCGTGGCGCTTTTCACACACTTGATGAGAGTGATGAGAAAGAAAGGAGGAGGAGAGCACAGCGTCACCTTGAACGTTTGGAGCGAGAACGAGAGAAGGAAAGAGAAAGGGAAGCACTGCGGGAACGAGAAAGTGAGAGGATGAGACCTGAACCTTACACGGTACCAGATCCTAGCGCAGCAGAGGAACTCGAGTATGATAATGAGAAAGGCACGAAAGTCTACGAAATGTTCCATCACATCTCGACACGGCGAAGCCATGAGCTTGAACCCACAACGCCTGTTGCTGCTGCTGCTGGAACATCACCGGACGATACTCTTCGTGAGCGACCGGATCTGCTGAGAAAGCTGGAACGAGGACGAGAACGCGGTAAGCACGAGATGCATGTCAGAGCCAGAGAGCGAGAGCGAGAGCGAATCAGAAAGTTGAGGTCTGAGGAGGAGTACATTCATGCTTGGAATCAGAGGACGGAATACATTCATGTCAATCCCGTGGGGAATGCATTTGGTGACAAAGTGTGTGAAGGCATTCTCTATTCTGGTGATGAGCTTCGTGAGTCGGCTTGGGATGGAAGTGTTCTTCGCTCACGAACAAGAGCTGCGACACCTGGAGCGGTTCCGAACTTGAATGAAAACAAATATCAGCAAAGCCGGGGGACTTTTTTGGGAACAGCAGGAGATCGAGCTCCTAATGATAACTTAGTACATACCCATCGCTGTCACTCGCCACAAACACGGGCGAAGTCGCGATCCGAAGATTGCGGACGATATAAAGCAGATGATGCAGAACGAGATAGACAAAGTCGTCGCGCTGAAACGACAGGCGGCCGACCTCTATTGGATCACAAAACAAGAAGAGGGCCGGTGTATCTTGACACGCATACTGTATCTCCTGAGAGATATGCCGGTTGCGATGGAGCAGAGGCCAGGAGTAAACCTACTTCCCTGCCATCAGCCTACCCAACAGCCTCGATCATGAATTGCCAAACTGAGTCTTCACTTGCAAGCACTTTAATATCCAGATGCAACCCTTCAAATGGCATCACCACTAAACTGGGGCTCAGGCCCCTCTTATTCACTTCGGATGAGAAACTGCAACACAGGAGCAACAAGGTATCTTCATCTCCACTTCGATCGACTCTTCGAGAACGAAACTCAATTCAGATTGATCCACGGTTGGAGTCTTCAACGTGTACTAGTCCCTCCCTAACTTCACCAGGAACAACTTCGACAACCACGACCACGTCAGGCACGCCGCTAAGTCCGTCAAACAGACAGGCCGAGATGCAGTCATCACTTAAATCTTCATTTACGGTGAAAGAAAAGTCAAAGCATTTTGAGTTCGGAATGACTGCTCTCTTCGAGAAGGCGTCCGTGCCAACGGTGCAATCCATTCCCTTGGATAGCATACCAAGGAGACGGATGAGGGACTTGGTGCAACTTGAGACAACGTCTAGCAGAGACAAAGCCAAAAGATCACCTACTCGCAATGACAAAAGGAAGGTGAATTGCGATCTCAATGTTAGTGTGGCAGAGCGGCACGAGATTCGCTACTCGAAGAATTCCTCTATCACTACTCCAGTATCCGCTACGTTGCCGGTCACAGAGAATGGTGATATCAAATATACAACTGCCAAGAACATTTTGACTGCCACGGCAGCGGCAGCGGCTGAGAGAGCCACGCTTTCACCGTCTGCACCTCGAAAAAAGAAGTCCTCGAAGTCCCAGTCTCGACGAATGAAAGAAGATGCAGCTCATGGTGGTGCCGAGGAGTTGGCACATCGGTATAAGGCATCGGTCTATTGATTCTATTTTGTTTTCTTCTCCATGAATCTTACGAGCATAGGGATTGTTCACGATTTATCTAACTACTCAGCGCAATTCCCATCCCAAGCCGACAGCTAATTAATAATGCTGAATTCGTTAGTCTTTAATTGTCAAGCAACTTAATCGGGGTGATAATGGCAATATCAGCTCAACATTAACGGATTTAGTTTGGCATAATCGCATGGATGAGTGAGCATAAGATGATGAACATCTATGGCGGTACTTGTGAACAAGTACGCTCTCGACTCTATCAAAGATATACCGTATGATGAGCGTTCGCCTGCATAGTAACTCACTCAATCCAGTGGAATATCAACCTCGATAACAACAGGCGCATTCCATCTTCTGCCACCGCTATTCCCAGCATTTATGGCTGGATTGACAAAACAGGTTTCCTTTCTCCGATCGCGCAGATCATTGTCAATTTTCCTTCCAATCAAGCCGTTCTTGTCTTTCCTACGGCCTGTGAGGTCAATCAGACCTTGCGTTTTTCCATCCCCAGCCTTTCCGGCCAAAGTGTCACGGATAACTCGCGTCTCTCCGTTCTCGTCGGTCTCGTCCCATTCGACCCTCTCATATCCCCTTCCGGCGTGCACATGTCCAGATATATGTAATAATGGCCTGACATGCTTGACTCTCCTCGCAAGCATATCACACCCTGCGAGACCACTATGGTTATGATCGCAATGTCCCTTTGCAGGCGTGTGAGTGATCAGGATGTCTGTATCGGAAGGGATTCGTGACCATAGATGTTCAACCTCAGCTGTTTGCTCATCTGTGCGCGCGTCTGGAGCTTCGTAGGAAAACGCCCATGGTCCGCAAGACGGAATCCATGGCGACCCAAAGACTTTTATTGAAGATCTCCGTGATGTGCCATCCTCTACAGTGAATTTGAGTGTGATGTCGTGAGAAGCATGCTGCAAATAGGTGACACCTCTTTGTGAGGCAGTCTCTTGCATCAGGGCGATGCACTCATCTGCGTTTTGGGGGTTTCGGTGATTGATCTTATATCCCGTCTTGTCATAGTATTCCCTATCAAGGGTGAGATCGTGATTCCCTTAATAGTACCCAATTGGTTCGGTCAGTATCCTCTGTAGATCAATAGCCATGATCGTCTTTCTCCATACCGGCGATGACTAGTTTTGCCTGATAACTCTCGCCAGCTTCCGCCATCCAATCTACGACCTCGGCAAGTTCGGCATAAGTTCCCTGGTTGGTGAGATCACCGGCGTGAATTAGGATGTCTCCAGAGGGCAGCTCGAAAGCGCCATGCTTGGGAGATGCATTATGGGTGTCCGAGATGCAGACAATCCTGATCCGTTGGGTGCTAGCAGTAGACATGCTTTCGGGCCGTTGAGTTATACTGGGCTTGAGCTGCCACGGCAGACGACGGGGCGACAAGATACTGAACGCGTTGTGATCGATGATGATCAAGGAGTGGATCGCAAGTGGGTCGCGCCACCTCGGGATGACGTTTGGCGAAACGACGCTGCAAATTAACCATTGCATACTCTCAGAATGCTCAGAAGGGAGTGTCATCAGAGAAGTTGCCTCACCCTCCAGACCAAAGTCACACCCAATCGGGCAGGCACCGTTGCCGAGGAACCATCAGCGACCGTAAAAGCGAACTACCTCAATGGGTGCCAGAAGTTGTCGCAAGTGAAGCTAGCCATGACGGTCCCATGTTCAACAAGATGATGTTTACTGTTCATCTTTTCCCCAAGCCATAACCTACCTAACAGCTTTGCTCATAAGTCATGTACAATCTAACAACTTCTCTGACGCTTTTTACGGCTTGATTGAATTCGATGAAGGTGAAGGCGCCATTTCAAATCATCAGGTGTAGCAATCCAATCAGGTGTGACCTAGTGCACGTCGGCCAGAGATCATGAAACGAGTCAAAAGTCCAGGCAAGGCTGCCTGAAATTACCAACTCGATTAGACTTGCCATTGTGACTGGCACACTGCTTGTGAAATAGGATCGTAATCCCGGTATCACCCAAGACTTGAGGGCCCTTGATTCCTCCTTGCCGTAATAACTATGTTCTAACATGGTTTGCACCGAACGGCGCGCGATTGGACACCTGTTTGCCTGAAACCTATTGTCATCTCTCCTGGGACGCTCTTCGATCATAATTTCATCAGCGGTACTCTGCCGCGGCTTGGAACCTTCATACTCAGCTGAAAATCGGTTCCATGACGGCGCCACCCATGAACAATGACTGCAAGTTGTTGCCTTGCTTCAATTGACATCTTAGTGCCGTTCAACCCTTTACTTGTCGCGATGTCCTGGATGCAAGAAGATATCGAAATGCAATACATACCAAAACGACATACAAACAGGTCAGACTATTGCTCATCGGTCAGGTAGTTTAGCACGACATGGTTGCTTACTATTATTAGCTAAGCATTATTGCTTATGTCATTTCTTATTCAGGTGCTTTTATTACGTCAGCTTCGTGCACTACTTAGGGCTTACCCGCACACAAACCCTGGGTCTTGCATAATTGTCGCAGCTACAGAAGCTTTCATTGGGTAGCATTGCTCGGCTAACCCGTATCGGGAAGTCAGCACCACCTGCCTCAGTGTGGTTGGATTCCCGCGGGCCCATTGCGGTCGGCTCGTTCGAAGTCGTCGTAGTCGTCGGTCCCAGTACAGTCAGGAATTCAGCCAGCCAGCCAGCCAGCAATACATCGACCACCAACCCAGCACCCTTCAGTCGCCAAACGATCTCCTTCGGTGGCTTCGACGAGACCAGACCGATTAGATAATAGAACAGGCAGCAGGCAGGATGTCTACTTTTGAACCTGTGGTGGGTGTTTTGTCCTTATCTACCTCCTCGTCGTTGACGGGTTGATCTGCCACGCGCTTTGGAGGAGAGGGCAGAAAGTCAGATTGGTTGGCGAGGAAAAGCATAAAAGAAATTACGATGCGACTGCACTTCAGAAGCGAGGGATATCATTTTATCTCGATTGCCGAAAACTCGAATACAAGAAATGGGTTAGACGGAGGAGAGCCTGCGAAATAGCGCAGACATCCAAGGGAGAAAGAGCGCGGAAAGCGATATAGGAAGGCCGAAAAAGTTGCATCAATAAGGCGGCAATCACCGAAAGTCTGGTGTGAAATCAGGGGTTACTTGCGATTAGGGAAACAGCTCCGTCACTGATGATATACTGCGGACAAATGAGAAGAAGGATTTGGCGATTGATGCAGCATGTTACAGTGGCATACGAACTAATTCACGTTTCTTGTGGTATTTACAGGTCGTTATCGACGGCAAGGGCCATCTTCTTGGTCGTCTTGCATCCACCGTCGCCAAGCAGTTGCTTAACGGTCAGAAAATCGTCGTCGTCAGATGCGAGGCTCTCAACATCTCCGGCGAGTTCTTCCGGAATAAGCGTACGAAATATTGTTCACCTCCTCTTATTACCGGATACATGACGAGAAATTATCAGAAAGTGATATATTGAGTGTCAACGGTTGAACTCGAAGTTGATTGCTAACTTCGCTGTTTTTTTTCGAATCTCTACAGTCAAGTATCATGCTTATCTCCGCAAGATGACCCGTTTCAACCCTACCCGTGGTGGTCCCTTCCACTTCCGCGCCCCTAGCCGTATCTTCTATAAGGCTGTCCGCGGTATGATCCCTCACAAGACCGCCCGTGGTGCCGCTGCCATGGAGCGTCTCAAGGTCTTTGAGGGTGTTCCTCCTCCTTTCGACAAGAAGAAGCGCGTTGTTGTCCCTCAAGCGTTGCGCGTCCTCAGATTGAAGCCTGGTAGGAAGTACTGCACTGTCGGTCGTTTGAGTCACGAGGTCGGATGGAAGTACCAGGATGTTGTTGCTAGGTGGGTCTCGTTCACGCTCTTTACCGTCATTCTTTCCGCGCGCGAATATCGGCGGATGGAGGAGTTCTTAAAACCATTGGCTAACTGTGTTCTGTTGCAGACTCGAGGAGCGGAGAAAGGTCAAGAGTGCCGCATACTACGAGCGCAAGAAGGCCGTTCGGAGACAACTCGTCAAGGCCGAGAAGACTGCCAAGGTTGCCGATGCCACCAAGGCTCAGCTTGCTTCTTACGGCTATTAGAGGAATCCATCATGTTTCTTTCATCTTTCATCTGTCATTCATCCTCTCAGCACACTCCGCACCACAAAAAAAAGGGACGGAAAATGGAAATGAAGCTATAACGAAGTGATCTTTTATCCGTTTTCTGCTTTCTTTTCTCTGAATCTTTCGAAAGCAAACTGCAGTTTCGTCCTTCTTCTCTTTGTCCCTTATCTTTCAATTCCAACCAAAGACACATAATGGAAAACTTTAATAAAAAGAGCAATGGTCCTGCGTGCAAGGGCGAACGGGAACTCCTATTGAATTGGATGGTGCTTCTCTTGACTACCTGGAGATCCAACTGCTTCGGCCGCCAGGCCACTGTCAACACTTCTCATCTGCCTTCATCTTATTCATAATGCCGCCGTCCGGTTTCCCTTCCACCGTTGGGTGATGTTCCATTACGTGTCTTGTTCAGCTCTTCTCTCTCGCCTCGCAATTACTCAGCGTGGAGCGTTTCTTAATCAAGCCGGCGACATACTACCTGTCTGTTTACAGCCTCGCGTGGTAAGTTGTATCAAACAAGGGTGGTTACTCATCGAAGCTTTATCAATCCGTGGCACTATTGCCCCTTTTTCCTACTGAGGACAGGCCTTCCGCCATTGTATCCAACCGGTGACTGCAAACCATAGCAATAGCTTCCCCGTGGAGCCGAACGCACTCTTATCATCGTGCAGAACATATCCAGCTGGCATGACATTGATAAGGCAATCCCTTTTTATCATGCCGTTCATTTCTCTTCATTGCCCCAACTAAACACAAATCAGTGTAACCCCGCCAACAAGGAATGTATTGTGATTTTGGCGATGGTACAGTGTGGAAAGCGCTCTCTAGATCATGGGTATCTGATATGCCACTAAGTTGTGTGCATAATTACGTAATTCGCTGTGGTTCATGTACTGATCACATGTTGTTATATCCATCTCACACGAGACATCAATCTGCGTTCAATTATGTTGAACCTGAGAGTTCCAATGCTATGAAAGGAGTTACTTGCAATGTCTTTACACTCAGAAGCTCTCTAATTTGTGATGCTTACGAGGGCCTTGACTGTGAGTGGTGACACTTTTTATACAGGATGTTTTTCACCGCTCCCCACATGTCCCATTTCGCGCTCAGCACCCTGCTCCGCAACGGTTTCGAAGAGCTGGAGCGGGGAATGGATATAATGATGGAGGTGATGATATTTGAAATGGTAATGATTATGGGGATGACGATGGCGATGGCTCTACTTTATGTGTAAATGTCGCAATATTCACAACGTAGATTCTTCGTCTCTCCTTCCTATCCACACTCGCCATCTGTACACCCCGCCTTCGGCAACATCCCTCTTCGGCTATCGTCGAAACGGCGATCTTTCGGCTAAGGTACGGCATAATTCTTTGGTGTTATGAATCCTGCAGGTTGGTGGCTTAATGGTCTTCGAGGATTGGACAGCGATGGTGCATTAGCATCTGGCTCGATTTCTCTCAAAACTTGCTAGACTGTCAGCATGGCATCACCAAAGCGCCCCCGCCAGCAATCAGGCATTAGAGCGGAGGCGATGGGCTATGGAGGTACCTTAACGATGACAGGGACGGCAGATGCGGCGGGAGGTTGGTCACGATATATGTTCAGCTAGATATGCAGGTTCTTCCTGCTTGAATTGTTCGAAATACTCAGAGATGGCCTTCAGTCTGCTGCTTCCTACCTTACTGCATCTCGCTCTACGCGATAACTATAACGCGAAAGCTCAGCATGTCGAGTCCGACCTCTCGTCTTCGCAGCATCGCCGGGCATCTTGATCCTGAGGAACAAGGAAGTACTGCCTCAAGTTCACAATTCACCACGTCTACTCCTCCGTCAGTCGAGAGAGGCAATTATATTCCTCTCTCGCCTACTGTCTTCTTGCCTCGTGCTGCTGAGATTGAGCCTGATGTATGCTACCTCACTCAACTCTGCGCTGCGCTTGTCATCGCCTAAGATCGCCGCTAAACAGGAGAGCAGGCCATCGCAGTTCATCATATTGCAGCAAACAACAAGGTTGTGCGGCGAACGTATCAGGAAACAGCCGATAGAGCTAGGGGTCTGGCATACTACCTGAAAAAGCACGGCCATAAGAGAGTCGGCATCTTATGTCCCAACACGCCTGCTTTCTTCGAAGCATTGTATGGTATCTCCGCAGCAGGTGCTATCAATTGCGGTAATTGTTATCCGGCCTTCCCGACGTGAATTTCGCGTTGGCAGTTCTTCTAGAGGGTTGCTCAGTTCGACACTGACAAGAATAACACCAGCGGTTAATTATCGATTGAAGGCAGATGAAGTCGCCTATATTTTCTCTCATGCCGAGGTCGATTGCATCATTGTCGACAAAGAGTACCTGCCTCTTCTTTCCATTTACACATCATCAAACCCAAAGATGGCTTTGCTCATTGATACCGATACGGATGCCGTCTATGATGAATCAGCAGGCTCATATAATGAATCTGTTTGGGAAGGAATAGATTATGATGCTGCGACGGGCAATCATGGATGGCAGGGATTGCAACTTCATCCATGTGATGAGACGGATGTGCATAGTCTAGCTTATACTAGCGGAACCACATCCCGACCAAAAGGCGTGGAATTGACACACCGGTCGCTGTACCTTGTTTCTATGACGACAGTTGCAGAGTCAAATCTCAATGTGAATAGAGTTGGAGGGCAAGGGCTTGAGAGGGCCAGGTATCTATGGACATTGCCGATGTTTCATGCCGCAGGTATGCGAAATTGTTCTCTCCTCAATTCTGGTCAGAACACTAAACAGGAGAGGATTCAGGATGGACGTTTCCCTATGCCGTGACAGCTGTCCGGGGCACTCACTACTTTATCCGCAAAGTTGATTATCCACTTATCTGGAAGCTATTACGACTGCACCAAGTTTCTCACTTTTGCGCTGCGCCAACCGTTATTACTCTGCTCTGCTCTGATTCCTCTGCAGAACGTTTACCGTTTCCGGTCAACGTCTGTGTCGGGGCCAGTCCACCTAGCGCTGCTCTCTTTCAGCGAATGACCGAACTGAATCTCCATCCTCTTCATCTCTATGGTATGACGGAGACTTACGGTCCAATCACAAAATGCTACATGCTGCCTGAATACAAGTCCTTATCAAGAGAAGAGTTTTTCGAGAAGATGGCTCGACAAGGACATGGCAGCCTGACCGCGGAATCGCAGCGAGTGATCAAGATCGACCAGCCTCCAGGCAAAATCGTTGACGTTGAGAAAAACGCGCAAGAAGTCGGCGAGGTTGTGTACA
>JAGYHZ010000092.1:0-13444 GCA_024244195.1 Ascosphaera aggregata | reverse complement strand
CAGAGCAGAGCAGAGCAGAGCAGAGCAGAGCAGAGCAGAGCAGAGCAGAGCAGAGCAGAGCAGAGCAGAGCAGAGCAAAGCAAAGCAAAGCAGCTCAGGCAGGTCTATTTCAAATCTGGTGAGTGTGATCTCACCATTCATCCTTTTCCCTTTGGCTTCCCTTCCTCCTCCTTCTTGTTCCTCGTCCTCTTCATTCGTCTCTCTATCGCTATCCCCATCTGTCCCTCTCACTCTTCGTTACCCCCTTTTGTTACCTCTCTCTCCATTTATTTTTTTTATTTATTTTTTTTTTTTCATTTTTCTTCTTTTTTTTTTCTCACTCCCCGATGATACTCAATCAATTCATTCGTTTATTTTGCGAATTTCGCCCATTCTTACCCATCTCATCCTCGATTACTGTTCTTTTGCATCCTGTTGTTCTTCTTCTTCTTTTTCTACTCGACTTACCCCCTGTCAGTCAAGTGGTTATATAGTATATATTACCCTATTGCCGCTGTCTACCACATTGTCTACCATTCTTGCTCATCATCGAGAAGAACAAGAAGGAGAGGAATCAGTCTCGTTATCATCTTCATCATCATTGATCCTTCGCTTTTTGCTCTTCTCTCACTCACAAGGAATTCAACATTAGCTTCCTCTCAATCTCTTATTCCTTCATTTTAATCCATCGCATCGCTATCCGTCGTCATCGTCATCACCATCACATTCCGGACGTTCGACACCCATTGGTTGCTACCTTTTCATCTGAACTCGCCCAAAGCATACGAAGCAGAAAAAGAAAAAAAAAAAGAAGCCAGAAACCCCTGTCTCTCTCGTCCCAGGCACGATTGAAAGCGCACAGGAAAGCAGTCAGCAGCCAGCAGCCAGCAGTCAGCAATTGCTTTCTTACTGTCCTTTCTTTTCTTTCTTTTTTTTTTTCTTTTTCCTTTCCTTATTCTCGTTCGCAAATTTGATTTCAACAATTGAGATCACGATTGCGATTTACTCGAAACACCAACCGGTTGATACTCTACCGTCATCATACACTCACTCGATTGATCAATTTCCATCACCCACGAAGGTTGGATCTTGCATATCGCATATCGCATCTTGCATCTTGCATATCATATCAAATCATATCATTTACAACCAAGCTCAAGTTACAGATCCTGAGAGAAAAGGGATCGATATTGAGTTCCAACAAGATATTCAATTCAATTTGAGCTGCCAATCTACTGCAAAGCTATTTGAAGTACAAAAACAAAAAAAAAGAAAAAAGAAGAAGAATACAAGAAAATAAAGATCAGAAAATAGGAAAACGAGAAGCTGAAATCATCGGAAGAACCATACATATTACAGTCAGATCCCTGTCAAACGCGACTGCTTCGTTAACCGAAGGAATTGTTTTGTTTTGTATTGCTTTCTTTTCTTTTTCTTTTTCTTTTTTTTTTTATTTATATCCTTTTTCCAGGATTTCTCTTTCCTCCTTTTATTATGTGAGTATTTCAAATCCCATCAAAATCCAATGCCTGCCCTGGAGTATCGTGGTTCTTCTTCTTGTTCAACTTCAAAGCTAACACAAGTTTAAAAAAAAAAAGAAAGAAAAAAAAAAGACAGCTTCAAAACCGAGCTATCATTCACAATGGCTACTGCATCTTTTGAATCTACTACTTCGTTTTCTGATAGCCGTGCTGCTTGCTTCGGCTTCTCACTTACACTTCACGGCCGTGGTTACTACGATACAACCGGCATCAACAAGCCTGAGAATCCTCCACCAAAGTCTCGAGCTGGCTCTCATATGGACTGTTAAAATGTCTTGATGGCGTTCTTCTGTCCCGTCTTCTTGATATGGGGTTGCTTGAGGGTTTCTTGCGGGGCTATTTGAACCCTGAACCTGACTCTGAATCCGAACCTGACTCTGAACCTGAAATCGAGAGACAAGGATCTGGTGTTCGAAGCAAAGCCAACCAACCACTAACCAACGCAAGCGACGACGGGCGACGACGACAACGCATTCCAACAGCTTATCTACGTCAAGATTCATCAATCGCTGATCTCACGTCCCTATCTTTTCAATTGCTTTCTCGCTTTCAATTTCTCACGAAAGAATTCATAGAAAAAGAGTAGAAAGAAGAGAGAAGAGAGGAACGAGAATTAATCGAGTATCCCTCAAACATTTGGACGTCCTCTGCCTTGCGGATTCGTCAAAAATAACCTCTCTTGTTTTTGCTCCTTCTTCTCTTTTCTCTTTTCTCTTTTCCCTTCAACTTTTTATTGTCTTTTCGAAATCTGATCTACGACCATCAAACGTTCTTTTACTAAACAAAAACACCCTGGGAACACCGCTACGTCGAGGCGAAGAGAGACACAGAACTTATACAACATTTTAATACTATCGACATTCGTTCCATATCTCGGTTTTTTTTTTTCTTTTTTTTTCTGTTTTGCGACAACAAGAGTGAAGAAATCATCCAAGTCGAATAAATAAACCGTCCTTCTCGCCCTTTCCCCCCCACGCCCACTTTCGCTATATACCACACCTCCTTCTAATATTTGCCTACGGAGGATGAATATAAACGATTGCGATTCAATCGTTTACACAAATGGGGTCTTTGAGATTTATACCATATCTTAAAATGCTGGGCCTTTAATGTTTCTTTCCTTCTCTTCTTTGCTTTTGTCAATCTTTCACTTTCCACGCCGGGTCCTTCCCCATTCTGAACTGGACGCTGTCACTTCCTTTTGCCATTCTTCTCTTCTTCTTCTTCTTCTTCTTCTCAATCCTTCTCTCGGGGACTTGGCTGCAAGTCAATGCCTCCCCTGTTGAACTGAACCGAGTCAAGTCCCCCCGCAGCGCTTTTCCACGTTCAATTTCATGTTTCATTAAATCATAGACGTTTGCTTTTTCTGCAGGGCATTTCCCCGATATCTTTGTTTGCGTTTTTATCAGAGATGGCACCACCACCCATACTTCCCCTTCTGAACCCATCCCTCTGATTGCTTGCTCTCTTAAGAGTTGACATATTTTATATCCCTCCTTCTTCACTTTGCTACTCTCTCTCTCTCTCTCTCTCTCTCTCTCACACTCTCTCCGGAGGATTTGTTATACAACACCCATGCGATCGTCATAATATCTTCTTCTCAAAGGCACGCATGTTCGGTCTGGCTCAAGGGAGAAGGAAGGAAGGGTAATTTCGCTCCCACCTTCCGACTTGCTTTGGTTTTTATTTCTTTTCTTTTCTTTTCATTTATTTCTCATTTCCTCTTTACGAAATACCCCCTTTGAGTTGTTCTTCTTTTTTCTTTTCATCATCGATGCAGTCTTCGTCTGCCTGCCTGCTCGACTTGATACTCATTCGCATTGATATTGCTGCAAGTCCACTTTTCCATACCATATACCGCTTGCCAGCGAACAAGGGTATGAATCATGGTGTAAAGAAGAGAGATCAGATTGTGAGAGGAGTATCACTCTCATACAACCTGATCTCTCTCTCTCTTTCTCTCTTTCTCTCTCTCTCTCGTCCTTCTCTGTTTTGATTTCCTTTCTGCTTTTTCTGAAAGTGGGCGACCTGGCAATGCAATGTACAATTATCATATATAGACTTAACGCAAATCAGCAATTACTAGCTAAAGACACAAGAAATAATATATATAACTATAATCAAAAGAGACGCGAATCACCTTTGCCTCTCTTCTTCTACTCTCCTCTTCCTTTTCCTTTTCAGACATCTCCATCCTCATCTTGTCCTTCTTGAACTCCTCCTCCTCCTTCATCTCCCTCCCTCATCTCCCTCCACGACTGCCATTGATGTTACCCCCCTTTCCATAACCACGTGACCGGGTCATATCCACCAGGATATGACACGCCATGTGCAGACTAGCGTTTCTGTCCGGTGATGTGTGATGTGTCATCATATCAAGACAGGATGGGATGGGATAGAACAGAGCCAGGATATAACAGCATAACTAGCACCTGCAAATGACAAAACAAATAAAACAAGTAAGACAGATAAGAAATCATACATATAACTAGTAAATAACATGATATAATCTTTTGAGAAACTTGGACCAATCATCATATGGTGCGAATCCACATGAAACGTACTTTTTATTACTGATGCTACGACTACTACTGCGACGACGACGACGACGACGACGACGACGACGACGACGACTACTACTACGGAAGAAATACATCAAGGCGAAACGAGAAACCTGACCAGAAAGCAGCAGACTAGACGGAAAAAGAGAGAGAGAGAGAGAGAGAGAGAGAGAGAGAGAGAGAAATAATAGCAATTTCAAGGAGAGAATTATCCCTAGTTCTGACACACACACAGAGAGAGAGAAGAGAAAGAACAATTGGAAGAGTAGAAGAAAAAAAAAAAACAAGAAAAAGACAATCCCCATCTCACTGTTCCTCCTGCACTATATATCTGATCAACGAAGAAGCACGTTGCATGCACCTGATCGATTTGATTGCGGAGAGATAGAGCGAGGGAGACCCAAGAGAAAGAGAAATACACACAAATCGAAGCCATTGGATTCACCCCGACAACAAAGCAATCAGAAAAAGATGGCCGACAGAGGAGTTGCGCAAAGCCCTAAACCAAGCAGCAGCGTAAAGCTGGTGCTGTTGGGAGAAGCTGCTGTTGGAAAGGTGAGAAGAAGAGAAGAATGGTGTGCCGGATAAGAGCGGGGTGCAGGGTTCAGATGGCCATACACACAACAGACTCATCAGCTAACCCCTTTCCCTCTGGGAATTATCAAATCATAGTCCTCTCTGGTCCTCCGGTTCGTCAACAATGACTTTCAAGAGAATAAAGAGCCTACTATAGGAGGTATGTTTCAGATCGGGGAGAAGCGAAAGGAAGAAGGTGGGGTGGTGCGCGAAGAGACTACAGGATGTTGAAAACAAATTGGACTGCTCAACCCGCTGCTAACATGAACCTTTTGTTTTCTTTTCTTTTCTTTTTTTTTTTTCGAACGTCAGCTGCCTTCTTGACACAAAAATGCAGTCTCCCCAGCCGCACAATCAAGTTCGAAATCTGGGATACAGCAGGTCAAGAGCGTTTCGCCAGTCTAGCACCCATGTATTATCGCAACGCGCAAGCTGCCTTGGTTGTCTACGATATCACAAAACCTTCATCCTTGACGAAAGCAAAGCACTGGGTCGCTGAATTGCAGCGACAAGCTAGCCCTGGTATCGTAATCGCTTTGGTGGGGAATAAGTTGGACCTGACGAACGAGTCTGAGTCTGATGGTGATGATGTCGGTAATGATGCGGTTGAGCAGCGGCGAAGAAGTGCTGCCAAACATCCTCCGACTGAGTCGACTCAGCTTGTTCATGGAGGGAATGATAATTCTGGTACCTCCACTGCTGCTGCTGCTGCTGCTGCTGCTGCTTCTGAGAATGAGAATGAAGAATCAACCGGCGGAAACGGTCAATTTTCAGGGGAAAATAACACAACCTCAGACAAGGAGCCCACAAAAAAGGCTTCTGCACTTGACGCTGATGCAGAAGAAGAAGATGCCGATGCCGTTATTGTCGATGATGATGATGATGATGATGATGACGATGATGATGATAATGATCAACCTACCGATGCCCGCAAGATTTCTACCCGCGAAGCACAGACTTATGCAGAAGACGAAGGACTTTTGTTCTTCGAAGCATCTGCAAAGTCGGGTAAAAATGTCACAGAGGTCTTCACTGCTATCGCCAATGCCATCCCCGTGACAAATCTCAAAACATCAAGGACAGGAGGCGCTGCTGGTGCTGGAGGGCCGGGTTCTGCTGGAATCGGTGGTGGGAATTTGGCTACGAGGGCAGGACAGAATCGAGTCGATTTGAGAGAGAGGGGTGCAGTGACGAAGTCTGATTGTGCTTGTTGAGAAAGATGAAAGGAAGAAACAGACTTGAGTCTTGAGAGGATCATTGGTCTCTTACTATCTCCTTTTCAACTCTTGCACCACTGAAATCATGTCTTTCTTTCTCACATACCTTTCTTCTTCTCTGTTCATTTCTCCTTTTTTTCTTCTTCTTTTTTCTGTCTTGAGCATTGCTACGTTTGATGAGTTGATCGGCAGATACAACGAGGGACTGCCCAGCTGGATAACATACAACCACCACCACCACCATCACTACTACATCCATACACACATGTCCATTCATACGTACACATACTGCGCATTGAATACGAATACCTTTAGGAGGAATTTGTCCTTTTGGATAACCTGGAATCTCGGAGGCACACTAGCTCCGACTATTGTTTTAGCTGCTTACTGAACCTCAGCCACTGTCTCTTCACCTCGTGAGCTCTCATCATTGCCGTTGTTGTTGCTGATGACAATACCAGCAATACACAATGGAGAATGCTCGCTCAAAGGGTGGTGAGGAAGAGAAATGGGATATGGATGGGCTAACGTTGCATGCATACTGTGCAACAACAAGGCCAGGAACTGAGCGAGCAGGAGAAGTGAGGACGACATGATCCGATAACTCGAATACAGAGACACACATATCGACTTTCCATCATCTTTACAATCGTAGACGAAAAAGTCAACTTTAGGAATGTATATTGATTTCCTCTGTCATCCGTCTAGTGATGTTATTCCGCCAAAGCCCAAGGACCTGTGATAATTCAATAACAATGATGATAATAAATCCTGCCCAGTAATGCTGTTAATTATTGCGATGATGACTGGAGAAGGGGACTGGGGAAGGGGGATGGAAAAATGGAGTGGACAATAGGGGGTGAGAGAAACGATATAAACAAGACGCCATCATCACTCTTCCTATTGGTCTTCGAGTGGCAGATCAGGCAATCCACCCACGTAGGCCGCTTGGTAAAAGTAGGACACGGGGTATATCGACGCTGCATACACGACCGCCCACAAATTATGTCCAAGAAAGCTGCTAGTTGGTAACAACAAGGCAAGCTGCAATAAGGTGTTTTGCCACGTCATAAGTGTCATGACTCGTCTTTGCACCTGGAATCCTGCCAAAAGGAGGGACTTGATAGTCGGCAACCGCCTGTGAGATCCTGATGACCTTCGCAATCGATTGATGGCTTCAAGCTCATCTCTCCTGGCCCTGCGGAAGGCGGCATGAGCTAGGTAATGGTATTCACCAAAACCATAAGGAATCAATGTCCATGAGTTTACAAGCCACTCGTCGTACCAATCCTTCGACGACTTGCTTGTGTCATTCCCCCCATACTTGTACAAGGACACGAAAACACGATTGGCACAAAAGGCGTAGAAAGCGCCCATGATGGCCGCGAAAATGAATGTCGCCGCACAAGAAAGGATGATACGGTTGGGAATGTCTTCCCCAGGGCGTGGTGAATCTTGCTTGTGAAAAACGAGAGTCGGGAGATACGCGGCGATGAACACGACTGCTAGCTGGATCATGCTGCTCGTGATGTTCGAGCCAAAGATTTGGGATAGTAGCAGGGTGATTGGGACCTCCGAGCAGCAGAGCAGGACAGCGGCCTCAAGGGCTGATAACATTAGCAGTCAGTAATTGAGTCGAGGCGCTAATTGAGTGATGATCGAATCGATGTGGGGTGAAAACAGGGAAACTCATACCATCGCACTCGTTCAACCACGCCATGGTGAACTGGACCAATCTCCAACCGATGGCTACGAGAATGTTGACAGGGTTATCCGTCCTGCAATCTGTTTGCCAGTAAGGATCCTCTCGCAATCGGCTCTCAAGTATTGCAAACAGCGACATATGCAGCGCTATGTACATGAGAGCGGCGCCGAAATAATTCGTGAACCCCTTCGTTCCAACCACGACTTTCCCGTAAGCCATTGCAATTCTGATGTTGTCAATCTCCTTTTGCGACCTGGAACGCACAATGCGCACAACTGGTGATACCGTGCGAGAAGGCGTGGAATTCTCCATTTGACCAGCACCAGGCGTTTCTGCTTCTGGACCAGTCGCATGAGTTGGAGCATTTGCAGCAGTTGAACTTGCACTTGCAGATGCAGCTGATGCCGACGTTGACGCGCCGCCTGTGCCGGACGAAGGATCACTTGCTTCAGCAGATCCAGCTCGCGCTTTACTTCGAGTGGTAGGAGGTGAATCCTCCGCTGAGGCCTTCTTCTTAACCCTCGGACTCATGGTCGCGGTAGTGTTTAATAAGAGAAGGGGGGTGGGGAGGGGGGCACAAAAAAAAAGAGAGAGATAGAGTAAGATAAAACCAACGTTGGCGTCGCGATCAATCCTGATGGTCGAGGGAGGCTTCAGTAACACTGTAATGTTATCCCGATGTAATTAGTTGGCACGATCAACGATTAACAAGGCTTGCTGAACAGCTTTCGATGTGATGATCGACCTGGATAAATTCAAGACGAGATTTGTCAAGAGCAGCTTCAAGGGAAAGAGCAACACTCATTGCGCCTGCCATACCACACCATACCAACCTTTATCTCTTCGCGGTTTGGAATGTAGCGCGACAGAGCCTTTGAGCAGATTGTCTGAAGGGAGATGAAGTGGGAGCGGATAGGGATGGAATGGTTGAACTTGAAGTGAGTCTATGCGAGGGACAAAGTAAAAGGAAGATGTTGGGTATTGGGAATGCTGATATGTGAATTCCACAAAGTAGATCACAATTGATGATCAAGAACCTGCTTCTTTGCGTTGGACAATGCTCGTAATTCTGGTGTTTGGAGCCGGGAATTCTTCTTCTTCTCTTCTGTTTCCTTCCCTAATTCCTCTTTATGCTTCTTTCCATCTGCATTGTCTTCGCCATCATTCCCATCCTTCTCATTGTCCTCCTCCTCCTCGTCCTCATCCTCTTCTAGCTTCTCCAAGACTCCAATTTCCACTGTCCCCGTCTCATTGTCATTCCTGTCTTTTGTAGTGACCTTGAACTTGCCACCATTCCAAAAGTCCTTGACCGTGAGTTCTCTTGTGCGGCCCAAACTCTCAATATCGCCAATGCGGTCCAGCGTATCCTCGAGGAATTGGTCGAAGCCAGGCTCCGCACATATTTCTCTAAACGCTTGCATCATCGGAACAGAGTCAGCGCGAACACGTGCGTCAGCGTCAATATAGAAGAGGTTTTCGCTATCGTAAGACTGAATGAAATCGGCACGCGTCATGACCTCGCGGGCCTTATGTAGAGGGATTGAGACTAGATTGTGGTTTTTCTCGGTATCGTAAACTTGTTGTGATTCTTTCTCTTTGTCCACGAGGGCTTTGGCTAGGACCATTGCAGCGGACTGGAAAGGAAAAAGGATAAAAAAAGGGGGTCAGTATAATCTCTGTCCAGCGAAAAAACAGTCTCTGTCAAACCATGAATCAAGTAAAGAATGTATCGCAACTCACAGCCCATTTTTGCTGATCCATCACATCATCATCCATCTCCGAGCCGAGAATCCACGCCTTGTTTAAAAACCAGGTCTTCTCCCGTTCTTTTATTTTTTCACATGCCTCTAACATGTCCCTAGATTTAGCCACCTGGTCTAGGAAAGATATTCGTCCGCCAACCTTTTCGTAGATTCTTTCGAGAAGCTCTAACGGACATTCCTCTCCCCAGTAATTCTGCCGGTACCGTGCCAATGCTTTCACTGAATGGCACTTGGGTAGATCGCCGATAGGAACGACCTTAAGCCTGTTAGCGCGGTTTTTCAATCTTTCGTAAACCCAATATTCATCGCTGTTCAGGACTATAGACAAGTTAGTCGAAGAGAAAGATTAGCGTACTGAGTCTGCCGTAGTAGCATACCAATTGTGACAAGCTGACTCGCAGCCCAAGCTTCGGCTCGCTGTTGAATGAGCTCCAGCAGGTTCTTGCCGTCTTCATCGTCTTTAATCAGATGACAGTAATTTATAACAAGAACCAGTGGTTTACCATCTTGATTGCGTCGCTGGAGAGCTAATTTCTCCAATTTGTTGAATGCACGTTCAATGTCGAGTAGGGCTGTAGTATCGCGAGGACCCCTGATGCTAAACAGACTCCCGATGTAACTGAATCAAGCACCATTAGTTTATGGATGCATGTATAGAATGTATGCCGTGCACGTGCGATTGGGAGAAGAAGAAAAAAAAGACAGAGAAAAAAAGGGAGTTGCAATGCCAACGTACTCCTCATGAAACTCATAATCCAGGGCCTTGCCTAGTCGGACTCTAAATATCTCCAGATCGCCATGGGCAACAAACATCGACACTCGGTCTCCCTGGTTGCGTCTCATAGCATCGATAATCATTGACGTTTTCCCAACACCTTTCGGACCAAGAAGAAGGTAGTAATGTCCCACAGACGTGCCATCTATGATTTCATTGACGACTTCTTGCTCTTCTAAGCCGATCCAGTGATCACCTAGTGCAGGAGCCTCTCCGACAAGATCTAGTACGGGGTCACCTGGATTGAATGCTGTGTCGAGTTTTTGAAGGACGAGGTGTTTATAGTATTTATGATAGGAGTAACCTGCAGCACTAGAAGGAGGGACGGTCAATACGATGCATCATTCCGTGGTGCATGGCTTCCCCTTTGGTTCCCCTTTCGACTTTGAAACTCACCCAAGGACAGCTATGGATGCAAAAGCTGTAGCCGCGCTTTCGAACATTCTATGCACAGTTACCTTCCAATGCGAAGGCGACTTCCTATCATTCTTATCCGAGTGTTTGTCCTCCTGGTTTTCATTCTTTTTTTTCTTACTATCATCATTGTCGAGTCCGTCTTCAAGGCCAGGCACGGGATTGGGCGAAGGAACGCCTCCTGGCTGTATATCTTGTAATCCAGACCGACATTGGGATGTGCAAAACTGGCGAAGCTGGAGATATGAATAGGATGCGCGGTTTGCTGGCAAGACTGATTGGGTTGATTTGAACAGAGCACCCGGAGAGCAGAACAATTTGCCTTGTTTGCTGAACGAGCGCATAACGTTCAACGTAATTGCAACGACACGCAATTGACTAGCGCCAACTTATCAGGATGCACTTTGTGCTGTTTTACCAAAGTCCGACAGCTGGGAAGAAGAGAAGCAGAAAGAAGGAGAGGAGCCAAGGAGGCAATAGCGAATCGATGATTGTTGTATATCCAAAATACAAATGCGATGAGATCGGTCGACGTCAGCCTTACCTTTTTCGACAACTTGTCTTCAACAGCATGCACAGTGTGATTGTTTTGTGTCTTAGGGTGTCATCTTTACCGATGAGAGGCTTGCCAGGATTAGAAGGGTCCATCTGCAATAAGCTGGGACGGTGAAGAAGCTCCACTAGCTCAGCCTCAGCCTCAAGATTGATACATTTCTTGCGGTAGGGAAGACAGTAGTAAATAAGGGACGGGAGTGAAACCGGCTTCCAGAACAACTCCACGGGCCAAGGGGAACAACATTGCTGGGACACCCAACGGAGGAATTGGGCTTGAGAGTCTGTTTCTTTGCAGTGTCCAGTGGGCAGAGCTAGGGGTTGGAACAGGCGTCTGCACCAGTGTGGGACATAGCGGGACGGGGGGACAGGAGAGAGAATAGGACAGAGCAGATTGGTCGAGGATTGGCTTTGAAGCACGTACGGACAATTTACCGTCGCGCGACATCAGTAAACGATGCATGTGGTAGTCAGTCGAGAATTGGTCTGTGGATGGCATTTCAGGCAAGATTGTTCCCGTCACCTTAACAAGAGTCAAAATGACTCAGGACCTGCCAAAAACGATGCAGTCATGAGCAGGAAGTGGTCAACGATGGATGAACGCAATGGCCTTCCTTATCCTTGGGATTCTTCCTTACAAGAATGAGCGTCTGATGCGTCTGGGAAGAGAATCTTTGAATGACAGACAGTACGGGAGGGGTACCAACGACCGTGCTCACTGCTCTCCTCTGCTCTGTTCTGCCATGCCGTTCGTTGCTTTGCTTTGCTTTGCCTTGCCTTGCCTTGCCTTGCCTTGCCTTGCCTTGCCTTGCCCTTCTCTTCCCTCGCCTCTCTTCCCTTCCCTTTCCCATCGTAACTCCCACCTACCACGAATTAAAGCGTTTGACCCCGTTTACCTCTGCCTGATGACCATCTCAATGGGGTCAGAATGACGTCTCAGCAACATGGTAACCACTCCACATGGTTCGTATCCGGTCATTTAAAGTCGCGGCACACCCCCCATTCCATCCAACTCATACCTGCTGCACTTCCAGTAACCGTCGGACCGACTGAGAGAACAGTGAGCCCTTAACCACAAACCCGGACCGATGGCCCCGCATTGCATAGCCAGTCAGAAGTAGTATTATGAGGAGCCAACCAACCAGGCGGCGTTAGGAGAAGTAATTTCCCTTGATGCTTCTTTTTTTTTTTTTTTCTTTCTTTCGTTTTTTTCTCTCTATCGATTCTATCATACTCAGTTCCTAGGTTCTGGTATTAGAGAGAGAGGAAGAGATAGAGAGATAGAGATGCACTTACTCTAGGAAGGAAAAAGGTCAAGACAAGGAGGATTGATATAGTCTGTCACTCCGTCATCCTCAGATATCTAGACACGATGACTTCCTGGGGATCAGTTGAATGCTTTTGATCGGTTTCATCAACGATAACACAAGAGAAACAATTGAATATGATATATAGTCCAATCCAAGCAGTCTCTTTAGTGATGATCCGATGATGAACAGTAATAAATTATGACAATTGATGTAGTCCTGGTCCTGCACCGGTGGATGAGATATTTTCCCATACAAAAACCTTGGCGCAAAATCCCGCATGTTGAAGGGGAAGAAATTCTCATCTCGAATTCGTAGGAAGAAGAAGAAGAAGAAGAAGAAGGAGAATCTCAAGGATTGGATAATCAACTGGTTGAATCTTTTTCTTCTTCTTCTTCTTCTTCTTCTTCTTCTTCTTTTCCCTCTTGAACAATTGTCCATTGATTACCATCCTGACTGGCGCATCAGCTCGTAGAAGAGTCTGCTCCATCTTGACTCGTTGATTGTGTGTGCAGGCGTCTTTTACGTCTTTCTCTCTCTCTCTCTCTCTCTGTGCGATCTCGGGAATAATACCAATTTTTGTCTCTCATATTTTTTGGTGTCAAGTCAATTCATAGGCATAATGACCCAACAGACTCCAAGTATTGATGAGGCTCCAAAAGGTCTTGATCTATTTCTCCTCGTCCTTTTCCTTTTGTTCTTCTTACTCTCTCTTACTGACCGTTTGATTCCTTTTCATAGACCTTGTCGTGGAAAAGCCGGCGGAGGTTGAGCCAGAGGAACAGTCTATTACAGCCCAACAACCCTTACAAGATTCTAATGTTGATGCTGAACTTGATTCAGAGCAGAATGGTAATGACTATCATTCGATATCACATACTGCGCTTCTCAATTGGCTGTTCTTCTTCTTGCTGCCGCTGCTGCTGCTGTTGTTGTTGTTGTTGTTGCTGCTAGCCGCCTGCAGAGACTGACTGGTGATATCGTCTCCGTTGTAGGACTTTTCCAGGTCACCGTTAACCTTCCACATGAGCCTCACAAGATTCAAGTGATGGTG
>JAGYHZ010000091.1:0-18383 GCA_024244195.1 Ascosphaera aggregata | reverse complement strand
TGCGACGTGCTGAAGATGCAAAGAGGGCGTGGAATACAAGTACCGACTGACTCATGTACTTGTTGAGTTCCCAAGCTTGATTCGAGTAGATGCGCGACGATATATTGTCATGGAAGTTCAGCCAGTCGTACATCTTATTGGGCTTCGAGAGGAATGTATCATCCTGAAACTGCTGCGTGGGATACTTCAGAAAGCAATCCGCGACACACCGATCATACTCTCCAGAGGCATCGATCATATGTCCTAATTTTTCTATCGCGTGTCGCTTGCTCATGGAATCGACGCCCCCAGCGGGAGCGCTCGTCTTACCTGTATCAAGGGCGTCAACGTTTGTTACAGGATGCGACGCTGATGCGAATCCGGCTCCTTCTACAAAGACACGATCCACGACCTCTCTCGCTCCGCCGCGTCCAAGACCATGTGCATCGCGAGCCGCATCACTTGAAAAATATTGATCGACCAATCTTTTTGTTAATTTCGAACTGTTTCGCAACCCCTGCGTCCTCAATTGTTTCGCCAGCCATTCTCCTGCTACCAGAATCCCTCTGATATCGCCTTCACCAATCCCACGGCTGTGCGCTGTCCGATTGCGAACGCTTGAGAGACCCCAGGAGGCTTCGCATAGCCGGCGCACACCATCTGCTTCAAATGATATGCATTCCTGTTGGAAGATTGATTTCATTCGGTTGATAACTTTTTCCAGGGGCGCTTGACGGACATGTATTATCTCCGCGCTGGATGATGTTCTCAGGGGTCTCAAGCTCGGATGGTAGAGATCGTTGCATATGAGTATTAGGGGTCGAAGGAGTCGAAACCTATCAGTTTTCCTCCTCCTAGTGCTTGTGTTTTCGCCTTTCGGTGCAAGACCTGAATTTTTCTTATCAAGCATGACGAGGTCTATCAGTGCCTTGATGAAGCCACCTTCACCACCTCCGGAGCCTCCTACAACACCGTCCACTTCGTCAATGACCAGGCATACTGGTCTATTGGCCTTTTGATTTCGTTTCCCGTCGGAGCCCACCGCCACTGACTTCACATTTTCGGTCCCAATCGCATCTCTTATTCTACCCTTGACAACATTGCTGCTCCGCTCATCACTAGCATTGATCTCCATTACTTCGTACCCAGCTTGTCTGGCGCAAACGTGGGCCAGTGTGGTTTTGCCTAACCCGGGAGGACCGGCCAGCAGTAGGATCTTACGATGAGCCCGTTCCTCAACGAGGCTGCCATTGATTCTTTTAGGCTTGAATTTAGTCAATCCCGGGAAAACAACATCATCCCAGCCTTTGAGCCAGCGTAGAACGAGGCGATGCGTGCGATCGTCTCCGACTAGGTCGACGAACTTTCGGGCTCGGTACTTTTCTGTCCAGAGCGGTGACGAGTGTTTGCCATGTGCCGATTGCTCCACGGAAGGCAGTATTTGTGGCTCAGGAGTGTGTACTTTGGCATTCTTCTGCTCTGCAGCGACAATGTCGAGGAGATTGTGTATGTCCACCCCATAGTAACTCTTCTTCGCCTTGCCAGGGGCACTCGTTGATCGTGAGGCTATTGCCTGCTCGTACGAGACTGTAGCTTTTGGTTTCCTTTTCAGAAGCTGGAGTGTCCTCCCAGAACACAATTGCACGGTGTATTTCTCTTGCGGCACCGTCTTTTGAATAGGGTCGAAGAGAGCCGAGTCCTTCAGGCCAGTCTCAATGGCGGCCGGTGAGGACCCCGATCTAGTGGGCAGTGAAAGCGTTGAAGAGGCAGCCCCTGTTATATGTGAGGTTAGCTGAATCAGTGCAGCATATTGTGAGTCAAAATTGAATGGCTGAGAAGCACCGTCGTCACACTCATCATCGTCATCCATGACGAATGGTCCCAGCGTCTTTGGACGTTTTGTTTCCTGAGCGGTGTCATTTTGGTCCCATTTCCTCTTTGAATGGTCAGAATGATTGGCGACCTCTGTCCCCAACGAAGCTGAGGCCAGCGACATAATTTCAACATGCATATACCGTCGTGTTTTCCTCCTCCCTTGATTGATATGCGACATCCATTTGTATTATGATATAAGTTCTTTACTTCCAATGATCTTACAATTGTCGCGTTCGCGTCGAGTACGCGTTTGGCACTTTAGGTTCATACCGGTATCCGGAAATGACAATGGCACGATTGGTCCGTTCAGTCAGCTCTACATCACGTGATAGTCTATATTCCCAAAGCGGACAAGTCCCGCTGCTCTGCCATCTCGACCTCATCCAAATATGAAGCTCCGCGAATCTCTACAGTTCATCGAATCCAAGTCGCGACAACGGGTGCAATATTTTTGATTCCGCGTACTTTTCGGCATCCGGCATCTTGATCATTGCTATACTTATCTAGCTAGTTTCACGTACATTTCTTCTTGTCTCACCATTAACGTATCCGATATGGATGAGTCCGTGGGCGCATCAAATGATGCCGTAATGGAGGGTGGTTACACAAGTCCGCCTGCTCAAGAGAAGTTGAACATGACTGAAGCCGTCGCTACTACAGGTTAGTAGTTGGCATGTGTTGTGTGCTCTCCGGATTTAGGTGCTGGGCCGTGCTGATTGTCTTGTTCTCATTGATATATACAGTTTCAGAGTCTACCAAAGCCCCGTCGCCAGTAAAGGAGAATAAAGACACAGCAACTTCGGAAACTCTCGCTGGTGAGACTTCTTCACCTAGACCAACGGGATACGAAGATCAGGAAGATGAGGAAATGGCCGAATTAGATCCAGAAACCAAGAAGGAGGATACCGACGGAGCGACAGAGACTCAAACTGAGGGAACAAATGATGAAGAGAGGAAACAAGCTATGGAAGAATCTGCTCGGTCGAATCTTGTGCAACAGACCCATGCAATTATCATTCCTAGCTATAGCAGTTGGTTTGATATGAAGACTATCAATCACGTCGA
This sequence comes from Ascosphaera aggregata, assembly GCA_024244195.1. NCBI lineage: Eukaryota > Fungi > Ascomycota > Eurotiomycetes > Onygenales > Ascosphaeraceae > Ascosphaera > Ascosphaera aggregata. The sequence goes on along the minus strand of JAGYHZ010000091.1, from coordinate 15,464 downwards.
GAAAAAGGCCCTTCCTGAGTTTTTCAACAACCGCAACCGAAGCAAGACTCCTGCTGTCTACAAGGATTATCGCGATTTCATGATCAACACATATCGACTAAATCCTCTCGAGTATCTGACTGTGACTGCTTGTCGCAGAAATCTAGCCGGTGATGTTTGCGCCATCATGCGCGTTCATGCCTTTTTGGAGCACTGGGGCTTGATTAATTACCAAGTTGATCCCCAGACGCGACCTTCCAATATTGGTCCCCCCTTCACTGGTCACTTCAGAGTCATAGCAGACACGCCTCGAGGTCTACAACCCTTCCAACCTGGGCCAAGTGCTATGGTTACCAACGGTAAACCGCACCCCTCATCAGACCTCAGCAAGACGAACAAAGCAGACCTCAATCTCGAAATCAGGCGAAATATTTACGATGACAAGGGAAAAATACTTAGTGGAACATCTGTAGAGAAGCAAAATGGGGAGGGTTCAGCAAATGGATCCAATATCGATACTGCAGGCAACTCACTGGACTCTGCGGCTAGGGCCTCGAAAAAAGTATTTTATTGCTTTTCTTGTGGCATCGATTGCACAAAATTACGATTTCACTACGCCAAGTCAACGCCTGCTACTTCAGCAAACGCACCAGACAGCAAGTATGATCTGTGCCCAAACTGTTTCCTGCAGGGCAGGTTCCCATCAAGTCACCATGCTTCCGACTTTGTCAAATTGCAAGATAGTCAGTACACAAGAATTGCTGACCGTGATGCTCCCTGGACGAATTCGGAGATTTTGTTACTTCTTGAGGGTCTGGAGAGCTTTGATGACAACTGGAAGCAAATAGCGCAACATGTCGGCACGCGTACAGCGGAGGAATGCGTATTGAAGTTTTTACAGCTAGAGATTGAGGATAAATATCTTGAGAATGTATCCCGGACTGGTCCTCTCACTGGGTCGAAGGGTTGGGAACCTGTTAGTCAGTTGGACAATCCTGTCCTATCAGTAGTTGCATACCTTGCACAGATGGCTGAGCCCGCTGTTGCTGCCGCGGCTGCTGGAAGGAGTGTTGCAGAAGTGCAGAAGATTCTACGGAAACAGATTGAGACCAGCGGATCGGGACAATTGAAGCAGACGGAGAAGGACGACGAGAATTCAGGGGTTAAGAGCGAAGATTCTATGGATGTTGACAAACCTGAAGCGGAAGTTACAACCCCACAGTCAAAGAAGGATCAGAAGCCGTCGCCAGCAACGGTAGCATTGGCAACGTCCGCTGCCCGTGCTGCTGTCCTTGCCTCTCATGAAGAGCGTGAAATGACACGCTTAGTCTCCTCGGCTGTCAACATAACACTGCAAAAACTCAGCCTCAAGATTGCCCAATTCAATGAAATGGAACAGTTGCTCGAGGCCGAAAGACGGGATATTGAGCATGCTAGGCAGCAATTGCTCTTAGATAGAATTGCGCTTAAGAAGAGGACGAAAGAAGTGCAAGATATGCTCCAGAGAGCAACATTAGCAGGAGGAGAGGAGGGCATACAGATTGCTGCACAGGCCGGACAGACTGTTAGCGAGGAGCAATATGCGTTCCAGAACAGGAAATGGCAAGGTAGCGAGGTGCAGCCGCTGAGTGTAACGGGCACAAGTGACTATAAATCCTATGAGCTATAGTCTTGGTCCGATACGCAAGAATTTCTGGGCGAACTGTCCGACTTTGTTACTGAACGGTATGGACTAAGAACGGTGAAATAACGTATTACCGGACTGAGGTCTAGTCCTTTCTTCGCTTTCCTTGTTTCCTTAGATTCAATGCGTTTGGTTTCGTGACGAAACTGAGTTTGGTTTCCCTGTTGGTGCATCATGTTAAGTTGCACCTGTGAGCAATTCATATACTCCCTTTCATATTTTAAGTTTACTTCGGGTCTTGTTGCACCTCTGCGCGACATTTCGGAGAACTGTTTTCATGTATTATCTATTCAAGGACATCTCTTGCACTTGCCAATTTAAATCTTTCTTTATTCAAGCAGCACATGTAGATAGCGTCAGGCCACAGCAGAACACCGATGCGACAAAAATCACTTTGGGTATCGCAAGAATTATCAGCAACGAACATGCACATCGGTCCTACTCTTCCTCATCTCAAACGTCGTCTCTTTTGCGAACGGCCCGTCATTTCAATGACATTGCCTATTTCCGGTCCGTATTGCTCCCACTCACTATAGTATACCAGACGATCCCGCCAGTCCGCAAGTTCATCCATTGATCTGCGGTAATTCAACGGATGTTCATACGGGCCCAATGTCGAACTCACGTCTTCCTCTGATTTCGGGATTGGTATGTCATCCGTAGGTGATGGCAAACCCAATTGCTTTCGCAATCGAATGTCTTCTCGTGCAGCAGCTTCGTTGTCCGCTTTGTCGGCAATGTAGTCCTCATAGTCGGATGGAGACTCAAATTCAGGGTTATTCTCATTCCAGCCCTCCCCTTCCTCTTCCTCTCCCTCTTCCTCTTCCTCTTCCTCTTCCCCTTCCTCTTTCTCCACCCTCTCTCCCTCCTCCTCCTCCTCCCCGCTCACGGCACCTGCTACTTGCTGCTGCTCCGCATCCGACTCCTGTTGAAGCGATGTATACTCGTCATCACTGAGAACCTCACCATCTGTTAGTCCAGCATCTTCGAGATGCTTCCCCAATCTGGCATCAACTACTACGGCCCCCATATCCGAATGTTTCTGCAACGCTGAGAGAATACGTTCATAATCGAAGAAACGATTTCTGTTCTCACGGGGCAGAAGTATCCCCTCAACCTGATTGTAAGACAGCCGGATCTTGTGAGAACCCTTGCGGTGAATATCGTGGACGACGTCAAGGCTGCAATGACGAGCAGACTTGGCCCAGAACTCGTGAGAGTCCCGCGGCAGCCTCAAAATGTCTATTGCCGTCAGAATATCTTCCTTTCGAACAAATGTCTCTGCACTAACATTGAGACCTGCACGCTCTAAGGCCCTTGTTCTTGAGAGAGCAAAAAAAATAGTTGACTGGATGATGCGACGAGTCAAACTGATGGCAAGTGCATAAAATTCAGAAAATGACTCGCACGTCAGGGAAGGAGACCTAATCTCTGCAGACAGGCTGCGCCAATTGTCTTCCTTCCTGGTGCCTCCTGGGTTCATGAAGATGTTTTCTGAAAGTCTGATCCAATTCGATAGGTTGAAGAGACGGCCAACAGTAAAGATGACAGAATCCTCCACGACGTCAGGAGTGTCGCCGTCCTTGGCCCCATTCTGACTTCCAGGCTCCTCGAAATCGGTCACTCCGTCATCGTATCCAATCCCATCCAATGCGGGCCGTGATTCGCTTGCTTGAAGCTCTGGTCTCAGTTTCTCTTCAACCCACGCGGCCAATCTACCGTCGATGGCGTAAAGATCCCCGTAATTTCTGCTCCCTACAAGCCTTTCTTTCGACTCTTCCTCAAAGATTAAAGCGCCGGCGGATTTTTCCATAGCGTGACAGCAGACAGTACTGACTTCCACTGCCGCGGGGATATCTTTGAACGCATGGAAGCCCGGTTCACGATGACGAGTCGTTCGATATCGCAGATTCCTGTCCAGCACCTGAATCAATGCGCGCACTTCCATCTCCGACTTTGTTTCAATCAAACGTGCAATTTTCGTGGTCTCCCCCTTGCCGAATTTCGCAAGCCCATTGTAAAATGCATTCCTTTCCCGTCTTGTCCAGCGTACAGCACCGTTTTGAAGAATTCGGTCATAAAGGATGGAACTACTATCGTAGACAGTTCCGTCTCCTAAATCCCGAACGGCCTCATTAAACAACGAGACGTATCTGTCAATTAAGATCCGTCGTCTGTCGGCACGTGCATTCCTCTCCAATTCAGACGCTCGCTTTGGCCGACTTCGTTGCGTTATCGCTTTCCCACGCGCTGACGCAGGGGCTTCGCTTGCTAGATCATGATGGCTGCCGTCTCTATTAGACGTATCCTCGGTATGCTCCAGATAGTCGGAATCATCGTCCAAGGAGCTCATTTCGTAAAAGTTCGATGGCCTCGTATTACCTCCTGTAATCGCCTTGCCAGAGGCTGACTACGCATGGCATTTGTTGACAAGGTAGGGCAATCTGATCGGGCTTGACCCGCTGCAGTACCCTTAGCTTGATTAAACAGGTAAGGAATGTCAAAGCGAGGCAATGCTTGCTCTGCAGCAGAGTCTGGATTGAGAAATTGATCCAGAGGAGAAACAAAAACGATTAGAAAGAAGTGGATACTCACGTGGGCCCGCAGAATGTTATCAAACGCTTCATACACAAGTTTTCAACTACATACCTACCCGCGGCAATCTTCGATCTCGGCATCAATATTGTGAAGGGCTCTAGCTCTACGCCATGGAATATGTTCCCTTTATCAAGGGTGCTTTTTCTAGGAAGCACGCCTCGACTGGCTCGGGCAGCAACAATTCTGGTGCCTCTTGCGTCACCAGCCAGTCGAGCGCCGCTGATCAATCGCATTCCGTCAATACGTTTCCATGCAACAGCACGAGCAGATGCGACAGCGAGGAAGATGAGTTTGGACGATGAGAAGCAGTTATTAGAGGGCTCTCCGCTATCTAGCGTTCAACTGCGAGATTATCAGGAAGAATGCATACAAGCGGTTCTGTCGAGCATCGCGAAGGGTCGAAGGAGACTCGGCGTGTCGCTGGCTACTGGAAGTGGAAAGACTGTATGTACAAGGATTTCCTGTCATTATATATGAGATAGCAGACTAACCGATTTATGTTTTGCAGGTCATTTTCACTCAATTGATTGACCGCATTCCATCGCGTTCAAATGACGCAAATCAAGCGCTTATCCTGGTCCATCGGAAGGAACTTGTCGAGCAGGCAGCAAAGCACTGCATGAGGGCGTACCCAAACAAGACTATTGAGATCGAGATGGGCAATAATCATGCGTCGGGGGTGGCAGATATTACCATCGCCTCTGTCAAGAGCATGTTGTCCAAGGATCGGATGAAGAAATTCGATCCGTCCAGATTCAAGTTAGTGCTGGTGGACGAAGCGCACCATATCGTTGCACAATCGTACCGAGAGGTACTCGATTACTTTGGATTGACCGATGTCTCTCCAGATTGCCCCGTTCTCGTCGGTGTCTCTGCCACATTTTCCAGATTCGATGGGCTGAAACTTGGTGCTCTCATCGATTACATCGTTTATCATAAGGATTACATTGATATGATCAAAGACAAATGGCTCGCAGATGCTACATTTACAACTATTAAGTCTTATGCAGACCTGTCAAAGGTTGGTAAAGCGAGCAACGGTGATTTTAATGTCGCAGAGTTGTCAATCGCCGTTAATACCAAAACTATAAACGATATCATTGTTCGCTCTTGGCTATCTCGAGCGAGCAATAGACGGTCGACACTAGTATTTGGTGTCGACATTGAGCATGTACAGTCACTCACAGAGGCATTTCGCAGCCACGGCATTGATGCTAGGTACATCACGAGCAAATCGAGCAAGGAAATGCGCACCAAGGAGCTCGACGCTTTTCGAAACTTTGAGTACCCTGTATTGGTGAATTGCGGTCTCTTCACGGAGGGTACTGATATTCCTAATATAGACTGTGTTATTCTTGCTCGACCTACGCGGTCGAAGAATCTTTTAATCCAGATGATAGGACGAGGGCTGCGGTTATACGCGGGCAAGAAAGACTGTCATATTCTTGACATTGTCGGATCCCTAGAGACGGGGATTGTCACGACGCCCACGCTGTTTGGACTACACCCAGATGAAGGTCTTGACAAGGTCGATGCCAAAGACATTGAGAAACTCAAGGAGGAAGATTACGACTCCGCGAAAAGAACTAAGGTGTCGAAAGATATACCAATAGAGAGTGTATCTATGGAGGTGACAGATTACGATACAGTACATGATCTTCTTGCCGACGCATCGCAGGAGAAACACGTTCGACAAATCAGCGACATGGCATGGGTAGCAATCTCCAAGGGCCGTTACGTTCTTGAGACTCGCACGGGCAGGGTGATCATATCAAAAATGGCTGATGATGATTATCGAGTTCATTACTCCCTCGCGCTGTTTTCAGATCAACCCAAACAGAAAACAAGAAGCCCGTGGGGCTCACTACGAGAGATTGCATCTGCGCCAGGTCTTGAAGAAGCTTTGCGGGCAGCAGACACGTTTGCCAGTCGAACATTTCCTCATGTCTTCATACATAGATCGCAACCATGGCGTCACTATCGAGCTAGTGAAAACCAAATCAGATACTTGAATGCTCGGCTCCCTGGGGACTGCGAGCTGACACGTAACAATACGACTAAGGGAGAAGCTACTGACATGATTATCAAAATCAAGTACGGAGCGATTGGCGATTTCGAGAGGCTCGCCGTGGCCAAACGAAAGAAGACTCTAGCACGGGAACGGCAAGAGAGATTGCGACAACGAGAAAATGTACAGGTTGGACCACTGAATTAGAATGACCGCGGAATGAATATATGGCCAAGATCTCATAGAATGCGAATGCAATAGGAAGTGACAAGGACTATGAGCTTTCTGGATCATCCCGTCGTCCCTTATCAATTTGATCCAAGGCGTTCCCTCCCACCGCATGTGCGCATAGAATATCCGTCCGTCCACTTCCCCCTCCCTCACACGTAAGCGAACATAGTTTTTCCTCTCATCTCCCTCCCCTTCCTTCTGCTCCCTCTCGCATTCGGATTTGGTGGGGAGTTCTCGCTCTTATCTTTGGGCGGAGGAACGGCGCAACCACGGGAAGGCCAGCCATTGATTGCCGTTGGAAGCAATCGGACTCCCCGTTCTATGAATCTCACGCCCACGCCCCCGTTGTGGTAAATTGCGCTGGCCATATTTGCGACTGCATAGAGGTTTTGGTCGGTCGCTGCCGTCGTAATATTATAAGCTGATTCCTGATTTGCCACGCCTGTAGGGGGGAGAAGAGAAGCCCTGATCTGATAGTTTGGCCTGACTTCTTTGTCTTTTCCCTTCTTCCCTTTCCTTATCATCTTACTGCTTTCTTGTTCCTCCGTGTCTTACGTAGACGTCGCATCGGCGTGATGTCGGTTGGAGATTTCACTCTCATCTGAACCCTTCCCTTTTTTTTTTTATTCTTTCAGTCTGAAGTCTGATGAAGAGACATTTTCATCCTCCTTCAAGCTCGAGCTTTCCAGTCGAGGCACTCCTTTCCGACTTATCTTCCTCGTCACCGTCACTTCCTTCCGCTAGCTCCAGCAATAGCAGCAACAGTTGCGGCAGCGGCAGCATCAGCATCAGCACCAGTACCAGCATTGGCACAGATAACAGCAGAAGGAACAGCAGCTACAACAAGGACAGCAGCAGCGTCAGCATTAGCACCAGCTTCGGTGACGGCAAGGGCAAGGGTACCGGCAGCAAAGAGGATATAGAAACGGCCGATGACCATGTTCCAGAATCTAGAGAAAAAGACTCGTCGTTGCAGCGTATAGGAGAACAGGGGGATTACCAGGGAGTTTTTGGCGTTGTCGAGATCATCAGCAAGGACCATTGCGACGGCGACGACGACGAAGAAGAAGAAGAAGAAGAAGAAGAAGAAGACGAGGGCGAAGACGACATTCATCATCATCATCATCACCACTATCAACTCTACCACAATAACCGTAATAAACGCGACATTGTCCACCAAGACAACACTCGTTACCCATCCAGTCGTTGCAATATGGACCCCAAGCCGCTTCAAGAAGCTTTACATTTCCCATCGCAGCTATCCAGCGACATGGAGAAAGCTCGTCGCCGCCGTCCTCGCTTTCGCAGCTCCTGGTCTACCTCACTCTTAACTAGCATCGTCGCCGCCGTCGGCCTCATTGCGTTGTTTGGCATCGTCCATTCGTACATGACGCGCCAGCTTGATCCGAGGGGATGCAAGACGCCACGCATGATTCCTACCTATATCAAGCTTGATGGGTTCGATACCGAGCATACGCGCTTTTCGAGAAAATATTCGCTGTACCTTTATAGGGAGAGAGGCGTGGATTTCTATGATGAAGATAATCTTGGAGTACAGTGACCATTCCCCCTTTCTCAATTCTTTTTACCCTTATCCATTTGATTTTCTTTTTTTTTTCTTCCACGGTGTCGGCTTTCGCAAGTTATGTGCACATCATTGCTGACAGTCACACTAGCTGAAAGGTGTGCCTGTCCTCTTTTTACCAGGCAATGCAGGAAGCTATAGACAAGGAAGGTCGCTTGCTTCCGAAGCTTCAATTTACTTCCGCGATGTCTTGCAGCATGATCAGGACAAGCTGCAGGCAGGGGTTCGCGGCCTAGATTTCTTTCTCGCCGATTTCAATGAAGATATGGCTGCGTTCCATGGTCAGACTTTGCTCGATCAAGCGGAGTATATCAACGATGCTCTCGCGTACATACTGTCGCTATATCAAGACCCTCGTCGCTCCGGACGAGATGCAAATCTTCCTGACCCAAGCTCCGTTATCCTCATCGGTCATTCTATGGGTGGTGTCGTTGCTAGGGCTGTCTTGACAATGTCTAATTATCAAGCCAACACGGTGAATACGATCATCACAATGTCAACTCCGCATGCCCTTCCGCCCGCCTCATTCGATGCCGACATTGTCGCCACGTACAAACAGATCAACGACTATTGGCGGGAGTCCTACTTACAGCAATGGGCGAACAACAACCCATTATGGCATGTTACATTAATCTCCATTGCGGGCGGTAGTGGCGACTCTGTCGTTCCATCGGATTATACCAGTCTCGCGTCTTTAGTGCCAGAAACCCATGGGTTTACGGTTTTCACAACAACAATGCCCCGCGTATGGACAGGAGTTGATCATCTTTCAATTGCATGGTGCGATGCATTCCGCAAATCGGTAATACAGGCGCTATACGATGTCATTGATGTCAGGCGAATATCGCAGACAAAGCAGCGTGCCGAGCGCATGGGTGTTTTCAAGAGACGGTTTCTTACCGGTTTGGAAGACAACGCCGAGGTGAGGATTAATCAGGGAATGCCAAATACACTTTTGACTTTGGACGACGACAAGAAACCGCTCCTTAAATTAGGCGAACGACTGGTTATTCGCAATTTTGGACAGGAGAAGCAATTCAAAGTACATTTGCTTCCAGTGCCGGTGGCAGACGGGCCCGGTACGAAATTCACCCTGTTGACTGACCAGGTTCTCGATGGGCCTGGTGGACACGGCAAAGCAGAGGTTTTACTTTGCACGGCTTTTCCGTTGAAAAAAGGAGCTTCAGTATCCCAGCTCACATACACCATTGATTTGTCGCAGGGAAATGCAGCCGCGACTAGGTTAGCATGCAAAGGGGCCTCTGACGATGTAATTGATCTCCCTGCCTCCACACGAAATTCTAGGTATCCTTTTGACGATGCACCACCTTTTCCCTACCTCCAATATAATCTTGAGGATCTCACCGACTTTCAATTCGTCGCTGTCGTGGAAAGAAGTGACAGACCTTCACCCGGCTGGTTGATTGCTGAATTCTCAAATAGTTCTGACGCCGTCATTGCAGCGAACGTCGGTTTGGGACGCTTGCTCACTCGAGGCCTGCATGTTGAATTACCTGCATCGCGGCCGTTTGTCACAGAAATCAAGATTCCTTCGTTACGATCCAGTCTTCTTGCTTACAGGTTGAAGATTGCGCAAAAGTCTTGCGACGAGGGGTCTGAGTTGTTCACACCCATGATCAGACAGTATCTCTCCGATCCGTACGAGTCGAAATACTTTGTTAACGTGAAAAGCGTTGACGTCAATCTTCATGGGACAGCGCCATACATGCCGCCACATCTTAAAGGTGGACCACCTGTCTCGGGTGTTTCCTTCCAAATCTGGTCTGACCCCAGTTGTGCGACGCCGGTCAAAGTCGATCTGGAAATTGATGTACTAGGAAGCTTGGGAAAATTGACGATGGGCTATAGAACCATTTTCGCGTCATTTCTGGTTCTGACAATAGCTTTTATTCTGCGAAAACAATTCCAAGTCTATGATACGACAGGAGTTTTTGTTTCTTTCCTTGAAAGTTTGGACTTAACATTAAGATCTTCATTGCCTGTCTTCTTGCTTGCCCTGACATTGCTTTCCACCTCCCTCTCTTCGCCTAGTCATTCAACGTTGGTTGAGCAGCCAACGGTCTGGTTGGCGAATTTGACTACCGCCGCGCATATAGATTATGAGAAGAATGACATGCTTTTAGGCTCGCCGGATTCTTTCTTCTGGTTTCTCATACCCCTTTTTGGTGCCATAAGCGTGGGGGCTTGCGTTATAAGCAACTACTTGGTTGTTGCTTTTACGGAGGTGTTATGTGCAATTTGGTCTCTATGGAGGAATAGAAGTGAATATGTCAAACATGACCAGGCGAGGTATGATATCTCCTTTTTCGGTCCTTGCAATGTTTGGTCCACATGCAGAGGCAATTGGGGTGGCTAACAAATAACAACGATGATTAGACCGGATACGCCAACGATTGCTATGACCCCACGAAGTCGAATAATCAATGCCATTATTCTGCTCCTTTTTGTGGCAACTGTCATACCGTATCAGTTTGCATACGCCGTAGCATGCGCCGTTCAGTTGATGACGTGCGTGCAGGCACTGTATCATTTCAAGGAGACGGTAAGAAGAAATATCTTTTTTTTTCGGATCCTACTTGTTCAGATACCTCATTCCCCCCCCACATATCCTTCTACTAACAATCGAAAGCAGAGATCTAATTCTCAGTATAATTTTTATAACTACGCCCATTCGATCCTTGTTCTAATGCTTTGGATTTTACCCATTAATGCGGTTGTCCTGGTGGTGTGGGTGCGCAATCTTGCGGTGCACTGGTTGATGCCATTCTCATCACATCATAATTTTCTATCTGTCTTGCCATATATACTTCTGGTGGAAACGCTAAGGAATGGGATGATGGTGCCAAGAGTTACGACAAGGTATGGAAGTTGCTGGGTCTTGGAAAAATCCCACTCAGTCCCCCTTTCTCTCTCCCTTTTTCTTTTTCTTTTTTTTTTTTTTTTATTCTCCTCATGATCCGTACCAACTGACAAGTCAATTTAGACTGCGACATGTCACTTACCTCCTTTTCTTCTCGTTGGCGGTGTACTCAGCACTATATGGTGTCACGAGGGCATACCAGTTACATCACATAGTTAACATCGTGATTGCCTGGTTGGTAGCCATACATTTTTCCGGGAGCGGATTGACTCTGAAGCAGCTGGATCAAACGCTGCATAATGCAGGACTCGTGGGTAGGGATAGTGAGACGAGTGGCCGTGGGAAGAAACTCCCATAGGTCTCTATTTCTTGTTGTTTACACTCCCTTGTTCATATACTCCTCTTTTAGTGCCTCTCTTTCTTTCTTTCTTCCTTTTTTTTTTTTTTTTCTTTTTTACTTTCCTAGTTCTAAATCATTCATCCTGTTATTAGTAGACCTTAGGTTCTTCTTTCTTTTGGATTGTCACTGCAAATAAACGGCATAATGACCCCCTCCCCTCCCTTTTCCTTCAGGATGTGAAACTGGGAGACTGATCAACTATCCTCGCCCACGGAATGATCTCTTTGAACTACTGTACGTTCGCTATGGCAGATGTCGAATGCGTTCATATATGCATGACTGGCTAAGTAGACTTGATTGACAGATAGACTAATGACTCTAGCTAGCTGTCAATGTAGACCGATGCACGCAAGAATCCTGGTAAGGGGCGAGCTCCCTTGGCCGTTAGTGGCGCTCCGTGGGGCCGAGGCAGACAGTCAGGACAGGAGGGGCAGGCAGGCAAACAGACAGATAAGAGATACAGTCTCAATGACAGCCATGACAGCCATGATCAAAGTTGAGTGGCATGCTGTATGGGAGAATCTAATACATCCCAACACTACACAGCTGTACGACCAAAGTCTTCACATGCCCTGGATTTTATTTATACGCAGATGAGAAGCAAGCCAGATGCCATGCGATGCTGCGATGCTGCGATGCTGGTCGAAGATACGATACGGTACGGTGCGATACGAAGATTGTGTATTTAGACGCGATAGCCGCGTGTATCGACACTCTTCCCAGAATGGCAAGATAGCTGTAATAATACCTTAAACAGACCCCCATCAAAACCGTAAACCGACTACTCTAAATCCCCATCTTATCTGGTAACATTTCCCAAAAAGAGGAAGAAAAATTACCTCTCTCTCTCTATCTCCGTCTCCGTATCCGTTCCCGTCTCTCCCTCGCTGTCTGTCCACATCCTTCATCCACTTAACTTCGACTTCAACTTCCAACTTCACCTCACTTCACCTCACCTCATCATCTCAACCTCATCTCAGCATCAACCCTTACTTCCACCCCTTCACGACCCCCTCCAACTTCCTATCGTCTTCCCTCTCACTCTCCCCCATATCCTCTCCTCTCTACCTCTTCTTCCTGCTTCTCCTACTCCTTCTCTTCTCTTCTCTTCCTTCATCTTTCTCCCATTACTCATTCTTCCATCATTTCCCAAGTCTCCTTCCTTACCTAGGAGAAAAACAAAGTAAAAATAAAAATAAGTCTTCTTTAAAGGGTAAGTTCTGGTCATATAGGCTCTGCGCTGCTGCTGCTGCTCCTGCTACTGCTTGGTTTGCTCTGTTCTGCTTTTTCCATCGCTGCAGCTGCACGGACTGTTTGGTGATGTCACATACATATCACCGTTTCAGCCTCTCTCTTTCCCCCCCCCCCCCGCACGAAAATATAGAACACAAAAGCTGATTGCTGGAATCGCGCACACGATTCACGGTGTTTTTTCTCATTATTAACTAGTCATAGTTCCTCACCCCCACTCTCTCTCTTTCTCCATTTTTTCGCTTTCATCAGACAATCCGTCAAAATGTCTGCTCCGGAAACTCATGAGTCCGCCCCCGCTCCCGTCGAAGATGCTGTCGTTGAGTCTTTGAACCGTACCTCCCTCGAGGATCAACCTGACGTTGAAATCACTCCCAAGACCGACGAGGAGTACGCGGAGTCCACTCTCACTTTGCGCGCTATCGTTTCTTCCAAGGAGGCCGGTGTCATTATTGGCAAAGCTGGCAAGAATGTCGCCGATCTCCGTGAGCAGACTGGCGTCAAGGCTGGTGTCAGCAAAGTCGTGCAGGGTGTGCATGATAGGGTCCTTACCGTAACTGGTCAGCTTCAGGGTGTTTCCAAAGCCTATGCTATTGTTGCACAGGCTGTACTTGAAGGTGCCCCTCCTATGGGCATGGGAGGTCCCACTCATCCTAACGGAACTCATCGTGAGTCCTTAAATCCTTATTTCAGGCATTCACGCTATTAATGACTTCTATTCATGCTAACTTTTTATCAAGCCATTCGTCTTCTTATTTCGCACAATCAAATGGGTACCATTATCGGCCGAGCAGGATTGAAGATTAAGTACATCCAGGACTACTCCGGCGTTCGCATGGTTGCCCAAAAAGAAATGCTTCCTCAGTCCACTGAGAGAGTTGTCGAGGTTCAGGGTACCCCAGAGGGCATTGGAAAGGCTGTTTGGGAGATTGGAAAGTGCCTTATCGACGACTGGCAACGCGGCACAGGCACCATCCTTTACAATCCCGCCGTCCGCGCGAACCCCGTCTACGGCTCCAGTGGTTACTCTAACAAGTACCATCCCCGCACCGGTGACGGTGCTGATTTCAGCGACCAGGGCTTCAACAGGCGCCCCAGCCCCGAGAAAAGAGGCATCCCTCTTGTCACAGAGGATGGCGAGGAGATTCGCACTCAGAACATTAGCATTCCATCTGATATGGTTGGTTGCATCATCGGCCGTGGCGGCAGCAAGATTAGCGAGATCAGACAGAGGTCTGGCGCCCGTATCTCGATTGCTAAAGCCACTCATGATAATAGCAATGAGCGCATGTTTACTATCATGGGCAGCAATGCGGCTAATGAGAAGGCACTCTTCCTGCTCTATGAGAACTTGGAGAACGAAAAGGTCCGTCGCAGCCAAGCTTCTCCTCAAGAGTAAAGAAGGAAGACGTCAATATGCGCATCAATACTCTTTCAGAAGACGCATTGACAGGGCTGTGCAATCCTTATCGTTCACGCAAATACTTTTCTTTCCCTACTCTCCCATCGGCAGGGACGCTCTGACTACTTTCTCTGCGACATGACTCACTATATGATTACGACATGTCATTTCTGATTGCTCGTCTTCTCTGAGAAAAGTTCAGCTTCATCAGAGAGATGTCGCTCGTTTGCCTCTGTGGGGGTGCTCCGTCCAATCGCCACTATGTGAGCTCGCTCATGTGTGCGGCGTCATTCCTGAGCGATGAATTTGGCTTTCGTCCCGTCTTCCCCATTTGACGCATTTATCCGCTGTTTGTGGCAGATCTTTATATAATATGCTGGTGCTTCATGTGTTAGTCTCTTCCTTTTTGCCTCTCGTGATGAGGGCATGAACGTTGTTTGTTTTCGTTTGTCGTCTCTCTCTCTCATCAATGTTATGTTCCTGCTCTCACACTTTCGAGCGGCAGGAGAATTAACATTTCCGGATAGAGTGACAGGTTGTTACGGGTTCTATCGTTGTTTGGCGCGTGTCAGGTCTGATTGTTCATCCCTATCTGAGAAGGGTACTTCTTTTCCGAGGTGCTTTCAAAACCCTTGTGCACCTTCGCCCTTCCATCACTCCGTCCCCGTCCGGCTTCATCAACGAATATCCGCCCCTTATACTTGAAAACCGATCAGAACGCTAAATTCTGCCTTGTTCGCCTCTATTTCTTTCGTCTTCCTTGCTTGATCTCTTTGCGCGTCCCGACTTTTTCTTCTTTATCTCATTTTCTCTTGTTCCTGCAGCCCCACCCTTATCACTTTTAAGCGCTCGATATACTTACAATACCGCCTTGCCCTGAACCTTCCCCCTCTCCCCTCACAGATCCACTTCCCTCTTCCGTGCGACCATATCCTCTATCTAACAAAGAGCTGCGACCACATTTCTTCGTCTGGAACGGAGCGGATACCAAAAAAGCTGACAATTTAATCAATCGCTCGTTATACTCTCCTTCTGATTGTCCTCTCAATCCCTTTTTTTCTTCTTGTTTCTAAAAGCTCGGTCCACCATCTTCCTGCTCCCTTGTGATCTATGGTAGAAGGATTTCGTTGTGCGAGACTCCGAGGCCTTATCTGGTCGGTTTTCCTTTCTTTCTTTTTTTGTTTTTCTTTTCCTTTTCAAAAAAAGAAATAAAAACTACCCGCCAACGCCTCAATGCGACATCCAGTGTTTGTGACTTATGTAGCTTGCGGACTTAACAGTTCATAGATGTCAAGGTGGGATTCGATGATGATGCCAGGGTCGCAGTGTGAGAAAAGATGAAGGGGAAAGAGGGAAAAAGACAAGAAAAGAAAAAAGCTACGACACCTGTGAGATTCGAACTCACGAGGGCGAACCCACAAGCTTCCAGGGCTATTTAGAAATAG